>CM055729.1:19414607-19547107 GCA_029465975.1 Dallia pectoralis | reverse complement strand
TAATGTTTAACTTCAACTTCCTTTTGTTTCTCTACCAGAGATGATTGAGCTTTTATCCAGAGCCCAGGCCTGTAGAGTGGACGACCAGAGAGGCCTCCTGACTAAAGAACACTTGGAGCTCCCCCAGTTCCTGTTGCAACCCCCAGTCCAGGACCAGGAGGAGTATGGACAGCCTGGAGAATGTCAGGGGGTGGGGCTTCACACAGACACTAAAACCCCTGCTGTCACATCCATCTCTACCTCCAACCCAGTTGGAGAAGCCAAACAGACTCATCAGGTTCCAAACGCAAAAACCAATAAGAAATGTGTGTGTGAATATACTGCGTGAATATGGTCTGTGTTGTGAGACTGCTTAAAACGTTGGTACAATTTTGTGCCTTCGGTCGGTCTGGCTGTGTATGTGTCTGTTTGTGTGTGTGTCTGTTTGTGTGTCTGTGTGTGAACACTGAGGTCAGGTTTGGTCAAGGGGATGTGAACACTCATCCTGTTCAAAGATCAATTATCAGAAATAATATTACTACCAGAGAAGACGGCAGTGTTTTATGTCCCTGAAGTTGCAGTTTGTCGTGTAAATGTTTTTGCACAGACCAGAGCAATTGGAAGAAGCACTCAAGCTTGTTTTTGCATGGGATTGTGTGCACTGAGAGGTGTACTGCATGTGTTATCACTGTCCCTGGTACAGTTCTTTGTCACATCGTTGTTAAACTGCAACGGTGAATGCACAATGTATTATGATATGCATTTGATATACTGTGGCTTCACGTGCATACCCAAACTCTGCTCCAAAAAACATGGTTTAGTCTTTTAGCGAAGGTTTCTGTCACAGGGGTCTTTCGTGGTTCATTACTTATTATTTAATCCAATTTGAGTTCCTCCGATATCAAAGTATTTCGACTACTTTTTCAGTAGTGCGTGGGATTTGAACTTATATGTAACCTTTTGGGTGTGTTTGAGTTATTTTCTAAGATGTATTTATTTCCGTTGATTGATTGCTGTGCACGTGTTTTATACATTTTGTTTTTATTGCTGTGTTTGCACTTTCAATGCCAGGTTCCCTGTGATGGTCAGTCCTTCCCTAATTGTGTAATATGAGAGTGCATGTCAGGGTCAAACTTAAGTGTGAGCCTATCCACATACATATTGTACAGTACATGAATAAATCATGATTTCTAATATACCTTCCAAGATTACTCTGTTCTCATGTCCGTGGTGATCTCTGGTGGACAGGCCACAAAACCTAAACCTTATTGAGCGTCTTTTGTATAATTGCTGTTGACTGCCCATCGCTGATGTCATCCGAACCGACCATGCCACGGAGGCTGTGCTGCGATTGGCTCCTTGTCGGTAATGAGCCAATTGCAGCTTCACTTAACCTTTTAATTTGTTTCTGGAAGGTGCTGTTATTAAGGCAATCTGCAGCAAGCTGGTGTTCTCGCTAGGGGTTAATCTCGTGTTTCCCAATGCTGCCGATTGTTCCGGCAATTCTTTAACATCAAGAATTATATGGTTCATCAAGAATTTCTGTACTGTTCTTTCATTTACGCGACACAGACGGACACACAGGTTGGAGAACGCTCCGTGTGTGTGTGTGTGTGTGTGTGCTAGGATGCGAGGGGTGTGTGCTGTCAGAGGCAGTACACCAGTGAAATGCAGAGCCCTGTCTTCCTAACCAGACGTCTCCACTGATAGAGAAAAGGGAAGGACGGACCTGGCGAGAGTGGTGAGTAGGATTTCTCCTTTATAATCATGTGTCATTTTCTCTGGGTTCAGGGTGGGTTTTGGGTTCAGGGTGGGTTCAGTCTTCTTCTGTGGTGTGTACCATCTCCTTCTGTCCCTTATTCTGGCTGTGCCTCTTTTCCTCACTGTCTCTACAAAATCGTTAGCCGTGTTTGTTGCTGTGTGCAACCTGAGGTTTTCTACTACTCTAATCTACTAAAGCAGACCTTAACCTGGTGTGTATAAATATACATATCTGTATGAACCAGGTAAGGTATATATATACAAGGTCACAAGGCAACGTGCCTGTGATTTTCTTTCTTGTATGTAAACAACACTACCTGCCGGTGTAGATTATCTGGTTGCATTGTGTGGCATATCTTTTTTAGATTTCCTAGTCCTTTGGTTATTGGCGCTTCGGTTGTCCATGGGCTGTGTTAAACGAGAGCTTTTGATTAACAGGCTCCATGCAATAGTTTAAACTGAAGAATGGCGTGTGCTTGGCCATTGAAGGACAAAGCGGATGTTTTCAGTGTGGTAAAACGAGCAATTTTGCATACTCCTAATTTATGATACTGCTTCAGGATCAGGTGAGATGTGATTGGTTCAGCTGGGGCTCAATGCCAGGGGGTGTATGCATTGACAAAAGTTTCGGACATCCTAATTGGGCAAAGTTAATAGCCAGCGATCTTGTACTAGCAGGTCATCCCTGTTCTCGTTTGATCTCAAGTTGAATAGATGTCAATGTTAGTGGGATTAACCAGCAGACATGTTGAGTCACCACTCCAACACGCATGCTTGACATGTTAATTGCTCATGCTTACATGTATCCATGTTTGTCTGTGACAATGCTGGTTACTCAGGGGCGTCGTCCAATAATTTAATTTAATGAATTGTCTTTGCATATAAGGATGTAAATGTCAATGTAAATCAGGTCACCATAAGTGGATGGGTTTGGTTAAGCAATGGGGACCACGGTTGTATAACATGTAGATAAGTACAGGTCTTGGTGTCTCGGTATTGTCTGTTGGTGACTCACTGTTACTGCTAGCAGGTCCTGGTGACATGTTCTTATTCAGTGCCTTGAATCAGTGTGATTGTTTAATAATTCTCCATGCTTGTCGTCTTGTACTCACAACCTGTATCTTTCTTGCCTTCACCTATTATGCGTGTGGGTGATGGGCTGTAATTACCGTGAATCATCGGTTTCGCACCGTTTGCCTTTGATGAAACGTCCACTAGATCTTGCTAGGCAACGCACGTTTCACCCTGTCAGTGTAATGCTATGGTATGAGTTGGTCATTGGGAAATCATCCAGTTTGAGTTGGGGGAGGGGGGGCTAAATATGTCTGATATTGTTTGTGCTCCACTGTTTGCCCTTTTTTTTTCACGACAACACAAGTCACAAACCAGGCTGCTAGGATGACGCACATTGTGGTATTTCGCCTGTTTCAACTGGTCCTAATTACTTTCTGCAGTTCTCCTATTCTATCTACTTCCTTGTGAAATTTCACTCAGTCAGCATGTTAATTCACATGACGACCCTGGTTTTTGAATAAAGCCGTGCTCGGCGACTCTCACTGGAGCCGAGATTGGCCCGACGCAGGCACGCTGAGGCATTACACAAGTTGACGTCCATCCATACCCACCCAGAGATTACGATTCCTAATCACTTCTGAACCGTGTTCTGTGAGCACTGCTCCTCGTGTCTTCTAGTCATTATGATGGACAGACGAAACGGGGATGGCTAGGGGAAGTTGCAGCCTGGGTGATATTTGCTTACCCTCGCGGAAGTGTGGAGTGTGTGGGTGGGAGAGTGAAGTTGTAGCATCTGGGGATTTTTTGCGGAGGTCTGTATACCGGAGAGTTTTATGTGTGTATGTATCCGACTGTTCACGAGCCCCGGAAGGAGTGTGTGGATCCTACTCTCATCAAACCGTCCCATTTGTGTGTGAGTCAAGTGGAACAACTGTCAGGATGTGTTTTACAGAAGCAGCTCATACAGGAGACATTTAAGGCAAGCCCACATTTGACATGGGAACCAAGTTTTTCCAGTTAGTGAGGCCCTGGCATTGAGGCAAGCAGCCAGGCCTTGAATCAACAACTACTGCAATCATATAGCAGTTAACTGTTTTTGTTTGTGGTTTCCTGTGTTAAAGAATCTGTTTATACCAGCAGCAGCTCAGTCTTGAGGGGTTAACATTTATTAACATTGGTTGTGCTAGTGTTTCCAGTTGGCAGGGTATCGTAGACTCTTGTCACTCTCACCCAGCTAAAGGGTAGGACATCAACATTAATGTGTGCTCTTGTTACGTGCCACCAGCCCTTTATGTTCAAATAATGAGCTACTCTTTCATCCTCCTCAGATTGGCAACAGCCGTTATATCGTTCGTGTACAGCTGCATCTCCAACCCCAGCCTCGTAATAACTGTAAATCTCAGTTCGGACAGGCCGACCATGGAGCAGAAAAGCAACGTTGTGAGTAGTATAACGTCCAGGAATATGTAAATGCACGGGCATATGTTCCATTCATTTTTTTTGTTCCCACAGCGATGCCTTTGAGGAAATCTCACGTTAAAGCAGTCTATCTGGGTGTTATTCATCAGCTCATACATTCTACTGAACCAGTTAGAGAAGGTGTCACGTGACCAACCAGGGCGTTAGGAGGAATCGCCCAACAATCATCCGCCTCATCGAGACTGATTAGATCAAACTAGTAAAATACTGTTGACCAAATGAGGAAATGTACAGTCCCATCTAGTTGACTACAATGTTTTTCATTAGCAATCTCCATGCTGGAACACATTGTCTCATTGTTATATCCTCTAACCATCTTCATCCTCCTCTTCCCTGGTGATACACAGCAGCAGAACTAGTGTGCCCTTTTTATCACATCTTCATATCTTCTAACCATCTTCATGCTCCTTTTCCCTGGTGATACACAGCAGCAGAACTAGTGTGCCCTTTTTATCACATCGTTATATCCTCTAACCATCTTCATGCTCCTTTTCCCTGGTGATACACAGCAGCAGAACTAGTGTGCCCTTTTTATCACATCGTTATATCCTCTAACCATCTTCATGCTCCTCTTCCCTGGTGATACACAGCAGCAGAACTAGCGTGCTCCATTTTTTATTTTTAAATACTGTCCCCCTCAGCATTTGGCCGGGCTGATGTATTTCTCTGATGGGATTGTAATTGACTTCCTCTCCCTGTGTTTGGCACTGTCCATCCAGTGGCCAGGCAACACCTCCCCTCAGAAACAGTTGAAGAACAGGTCCAAATCCACAGATGAGGTGCCACAGCCTAAGAGGGTGAGAAGCCACACACACACACACACACACACACACACACACACACACACACACACACACTCACACCCCCTCACACTCCCCACCACACACACACACACACTCACACCCCCTCACACTCCCCACCATACACTCTCTCCACCCCCACACACTCCCCTCACACTCACTCCCCTCACACTCCCCCTCACACTCACTCCCCCTCACACTCACTCCCCTCACACTCACTCCCCTCACACTCACTCCCCTCACACTCCTCCCCACACTCACTCCCCTCACACTCACTCCCCTCACACTCACTCCCCACACACTCACTCCCCACACACTCCCCACACACTCACACACTCACACACTAGGGATGGGAATTGATAAGAATTTAACGATTCCGATTCCATTATCGATATTGCTTATCGATCCGGTTCCTTATCGATTCTCTTATCGATTCTCATTGGGTGAGGAAATAATTACAAATTCGTTTGTTTGTATTAACTCGCTTTAATATCTGATAAGAACACTGCACATACTCAGAGTATACACAAATTATGTGTAGCAACCTCAGAACAAACCTAAAAGTAGGTGAGCTACAAAGTAAAGTCCAGGGACCTATAGATTTTTTCCCATTCATTGGTCCAGCGAAAAAATAAATAAAACTGCCATTTAAGTGCCATAAAAACAAAAAACACAGACGGTAAACAGTCAAGGAAGAGCTTGTTCCTTTGGGAATATTCAACCTGAAAATAAATTCAACTCAACTGACATACAAAATAGAAAGAAGTCTTCTGTAAAGACCACAACTATCAACTTGGGCAAATGATTGACAAATGAGATTATTATCCGTATAGTAAAAGTTTACACAATGAAATGACGCTCACATTAACTAAATAGACAAGTTCCGCTGCTGCTTGACTCACTTGTTGTTGTGTCGCTGAGTAGTAGAGAATCAAACACGCGACAGTCCTGCAAACGGATTTCGTGCTGTGTGGCCAAATGCTTCTGCATATTGGAGGTAGTTCCCCCCCATTGCCGAAATTAAACTTTTACAACTGTTGCAAATGACTGCATGGGCATCTTTTCGAGTGAAATATAACCACACTTTAGATCGCTTCTGCGTAACCAAAATGCGCAGCGCGTGTGTGACGGTCATGATGACACATTTGCAACGAGCCGAACCGATAAGCGGAATCGTTAAGCAGGTACACTAACGGTTCCAAGGAATCGATTCACTGGGAACCGGTTCTAAAGATGAACCGGTTCTCGATTCCCATCCCTATCACACACTCACACACTCACACACTCACACACTCACACACTCACACACTCACACACTCACACACCCACACACACTCACACACACTCACACACACACTCACACAACCTCACACAACCTCACACAACCTCACACAACCTCACACAACCTCACACACACTCACACAACCTCACACAACCTCACACAACCTCACACCACACCCCGAGTGTCTTCCCACTTCTCCATTCTCTCATCCCTTTAATTCCTCCGTCTCACATTTCCCCTCACAGCTTTCCTCGCAGAAGTCCCTCCCTGGTGGGCCGGACCTGGAAAAAGTCAAGTGTGTGTGTGTGTGTGTGTGTGTGTGGCTGTGGCTGTGGCTGTGGCTGTGGCTGTGGCTGTGGCTGTGGCTGTGGCTGTGGCTGTGGCTGTGGCTGTGGCTGTGGCTGTGGCTGGGGCTGGGGCTGGGGCTGGGGCTGTGGCTGTGGCTGTGGCTGTGGCTGTGGCTGTGGCTGGGGCTGTGTGTGTGTGTGGGGCTGTGTGTGTGTGTGGGGCTGTGTGTGTGTGTGGGGCTGTGTGGGGCTGTGTGTGTGGGGCTGTGTGGGGCTGTGTGTGTGGGGCTGTGTGTGTGTGTGTGTGGGGCTGTGTGTGTGTGTGTGTGGGGCTGTGTGTGTGTGTGTGTGTGGGGCTGTGTGTGTGTGTGTGTGGGGGCTGTGTGTGTGTGTGTGTGTGGGGCTGTGTGTGTGTGTGTGTGTGGGGCTGTGTGTGTGTGGCTGTGTGTGGGGGCTGTGTGTGTGTGGCTGTGTGTGGGGGGCTGTGTGTGTGTGGGTGTGTGTGGGGGCTGTGTGTGTGTGTGTGTGTGGGGCTGTGTGTGTGTGTGTGTGTGTGGGGCTGTGTGTGTGTGTGTGTGTGGGGCTGTGTGTGTGTGTGTGTGTGTGGGGCTGTGTGTGTGTGTGTGTGTGTGTGTGGGGCTGTGTGTGTGTGTGTGTGTGTGTGGGGCTGTGTGTGTGTGTGTGTGTGTGTGTGGGGCTGTGTGTGTGTGTGTGTGTGTGGGGCTGTGTGTGTGTGTGTGTGTGTGGGGCTGTGTGTGTGTGTGTGTGTGTGGGGCTGTGTGTGTGTGTGTGTGTGTGGGGCTGTGTGTGTGTGTGTGTGTGGGGGCTGTGTGTGGGGTGTGTGTGTGGGGCTGTGTGTGTGTGTGTGTGTGTGGGGCTGTGTGTGTGTGTGTGTGTGTGGGGCTGTGTGTGTGTGTGTGTGTGTGGGGCTGTGTGTGGGGTGTGTGTGTGTGTGGGGCTGTGTGTGGGGGTGTGTGTGGGGCTGTGTGTGGGGGTGTGTGGGGCTGTGTGTGGGGGTGTGTGTGGGGCTGTGTGGTGTGTGTGGGGGCTGTGTGTGGGGGCTGTGTGTGGGGGCTGTGTCTGTTATCAGAATGAGTAGTAGCTGATGCAAAATGCATTTTGTGTGTTACACTGTGATGTCGAAAACTGGTTGTTTTGCAGGAAGGCCCGGAAAGATCCGAAACACCCTCGACATCTACAGAGGAGCTCAAGTGACGACTGATGGGGTCCGATAAAATATAGCCTCTGCCCTAAAACACACACTTAGACACACATACCCACATAATTACGTTATGTCCAAGTGATGAGAGCAACGAAACTCACATAATTAAATGTGGACAACCATGAAGATCCTGTTTCACGGTACCATGAGTCTTCTGTACATATCAAAGTGAGTGTTCGTTCTTCACAATAAAGCAACGTTGTTGAGTGTATGTGGTTGTCTGTGCTCTCTTCAGAACCGTTCTGTGCTGATTGACAGTTTACTGTTAAAGGCTTTTCAAATGCTTGGGAGCTCTGGCATGAACGTTTTCGTGGGGATAAAGTGAGGCTTTCGTCAACAACCTGTTTCCACGACGATAGGATGACCGGGGTTGGAATACGTGTGATTCACTATATTCACACGCCATATTTTGGCAACATGTTTGGAGATAGTCGCTAGTAGCTGTGTAAGATGCCGCAAAGCATTTGCCATGTTTACATTCCCTGATTGATGCCATTTCAGTTGGCATGTTTCCCAGGACATCAAACCGTTAGCTGGGTATTGGTTTTGATGTTTTACTGGCATGTTTCAGTGTAGTACTGTGGTTTTTTTGTAATTAGTTTTTTGGGGGGGGCTGACCCAATGTTCCTGCCAAGTGATGTGTTATAATTTTTTGGTGCCAGCAGAGACGTTGCGCTGGCACACCTCTTCAGATTTAGCAGAATCCGATGCCCACGGTGGCCTTTTTTTACCTGCTAATTTCTGTAATAAAGTTTTTCTCAATCCCGTACAAGCATTTTTCAGGAGCAGTGTTATACCAAAACCTACACATTTATTTTTTCGTCTGTTTGAAATTTTTATAAAATATGGTTTTGATTAATGTATTTTAATTGTGCAAGTGACAACATTTGTATAAAAGAAATCAATCTCTTATTACGGTTTACAAATCATTTAATCAATAATGCACATGAATAATGAACATCAGCTGAAGAAATTCAAATAGCATGAACCTATTGCTATTGGCTTTCACCTCTTCTCTGATACACAAATGAGGACAATGAACTCAGTGGCTCTCTTGTTTGCCAGTGGGTATTGTTTAGGTTCAGAAGATCTAGGGGACAATACTGCTGATGCTGGAGTTTTGTAAATAGCGTAATAATTAACTTCAGACTACCCTTTCTGTCTGGGGGGCCTAGTAAGCAGTTTTGATTCTGGCTCAATGTGTCTCTTGTTTACAAAACTGCTTGTTGTCAGGTATTAATATTGAAGTGTCTTCTCACCGGGGTATCCTGGTCCTTCAGTGGTCCTGATGTGTAAACATCCAAACGGGTGCACAGTTTTGTTCTTGACTTAATAACATTAACTTTTAAATTGTCAACGCTGGAGGGAATAATTTAAATAAACTGCATGGTTAGAGGAAATTGTTTTCCACAATGGCCAGGAAAAAGACTGTTAAATCAGCAGTAGAGAATTACACAGTCAGACAGGAATTAAGAATGTATTCCACACTCTCACCACTAGGGGGCAGTTTCGACTTACTTTGAGAAGCAAATAGTCATGGTTTTAATTATGTTATCTTAATTGCACAAGGCGTTACTACATTTTTGTAGACAGGTCTATGATACAACAGCGATAGAGTTCCACAATCTTCTTGTCTTCGCACTTGACTTCCAAATATTTAAATCCCCCTGTGAATGCAGATTGTTTTTTATCAGATTAGAAATGTATGTTTCTGGACAACGTAAAAACTTGAGCACAAACTTTTAAAACCTCATTAGTGTATTACCATCTACCAAGTCATGTTTAATTGGGTTTGAATGTTTACAACTATGCACTGTTGAATATAATGACATTACTTTTTTAATATCGTGATGTTCATTATCACAAACAATTGGGATCTTTCAATAGTGTTTTTTTCAGCTGTACACAAATTATTAAACTATTGTGAATTGTTTGTCTGCTCAAATGGAAACTACACTAAGCCAACCATGCTATGAATCGAATACTTGTTATTGGTTTGTGTCAGGAACAGCTTCCTGGGCTTATCGCAGGTCTGTGCACTTAAACTGTTCTAAAGCAAATGGCAAGAATTATACCAGATAACAGGGGGGCTACAAACGGGCAATAAAGGGCACAGTACATAAGTGATGTCCAAAATGGCCTCTCGACAACTTTGGTCCTTGTCTCCGATTGGTCTGCGGCACCAGTCAACCACATCGGGTGTCATTGCAATCAGCTAAAAGCAATAAAATGTGGGCAGCAGTCACTAAGATCATACAATTCAGTGGGAAAAAGCATTGCCTGTTCAGAAGCCTCCTGGTTCGGTCTGAAGAACTCAACCCAGCACATCGCCTTCTAGATGGGACTGGCTGTTTGCAACATTAATGTCCTGTCGTCTAATCTGCCACAACTGTGTGATGCCATCACGTCAGCATGAACAGACATAAAATAGTAGGGAGGGGATTGTGAAAATGGGACACTCGCAACGAATTCCATTACAAAGTTGAAATGCCCCATTTTGCTAATGTCCAATCTTCTGAATACCCACCCGATTTGTTTTTGCTTGGAAGCCGGTTGTACCAATTTCTTTTAAATATCAAAGTGGATCATCATACTTTTTGCCACCTAAAAGCAAAAATAAATAAATATATTTAGCAGGGTTTTCTGGCTCATGCCTAAATAGTTAGTGGATGTTAATATTTGATGTTCTTTATAATCATTATTGATTAACAGCATGAGGCCAAATTAAGTGACCGATTAATAAGGAAGAAATGTGTTGTCCCTTTTTAAACTTTGAACAAAGTCACCTGGTATATAATCCGCTTGTTAGTTACATTTCCCTCATGAAGACTATCCACTTTATCAATTGGACAATATAACTGAGGACAATCTAAGGTAAGACTTACTTTAAGATGTGATACAATCCCGTAATGATTATACAAATGGTTATCAAATTAGTTTAAAATGATGCTACACAACCTTTATTCTTAACCAAACACATTGAACTATGTCTTGTATAATCCAAAGAGATTACAGACTATCATATTGTCCCTCAAATCTTAACCAATGACATCTGAACCTAATTGGAATCCTTAACCTAATTTGGACTTTTTCTTTAATCACCAAAATTGGTCAGTTTCTTCAAATGGACGTGTACAAGTGTAACTTTTCTAAGTTTTACCATGCAAATGGAGATGTCTGGTCCCGACAGGTTTAGAGAAACCTGTTGAAACAAGCTCACATAGGTATTCAGACATACACGTGTGTGTCCCCTGGTACATCTCTATCAGTTCTAATAGGTCCTCTAAAGGAACGAAAGTGGATTGAGACAGGTTGGTGGTTTTCCATTCCAGTGGAATAGTAACAAGGCTAGTTTTAATTTAGTGGCAGTCTAGTGGCAGTTTGAGGATAACCACTAATGCGACTGCATTTTAAAAGTGACATAGGTGTGATACTAAACTGTGGTATTAGTAAGGTGGATAGAGACATGCTTGCCAAGTGTACCAAGATACTCGTCCGTTCCTCGTCTGATTTACGTTGGTTTGTGAGCAGCAACGAGGACTGAACCGAATATAGGAAACGGCTGAGCGGAGACTACAGTAAAGTGGCAAATTGACACTTTGCACACTTAGATGGCAGGCAGCTTCTCTTTGCACTTCACCACAAGGCGACACAGTACATCAGTGTTCTACTGTCACTCTACAATAATTACCAACTCACAGTCGCTGAAAAGGTTCCAGGAGGCTTTTAGAACACATTATTTGAAACAACTCTGCAGGTGTCGTCGAATGTAAAGCCTGTAAAGTAACGTCTCAGACATGAAAAAGCTTTACCTTACAGAGAAAAAAACGAGAGACCTTTACAGTTCAGTGAAATAATTAGCTACTTTTATATAGTCTCAAATTAACCCCCAGATACATTAAATAACATTGTGAAGACTGCGTGCTTTGTTATACGCCCACTAAATACACCCATAGGAGAACACTTACAATATTTATGAATGTGTATTACCACCGGTCATTAAGGTGATGATGGAAACTAAAGACCAGCGGTGACAGAGCAAGACTGTGGAGCCATACCATTTAATACACAGGTAGGGAAATAGCAGAAATACAATAAATAAAGTTGTCAGTTCCTGTCGGAAAACCATGAAGGTCTCTGGGTTGAATACTGAACAGGTAGATGTTGTCCAAAAGGACCAACCGAAAATCTAGACAATCTTTTTGTTAAAATTGAAAGATCAGTAGAGCGTTAAATGACATCTATAGACTAGGGTTTTTCTGGGCTTTAGCCGCTGGTATTTGGATCAGGACTGGACCTTGGAACTGTGGAAGAAGGTCGCCTGCTGCGATGAGTTATGTATTCTTTTACATCACGTGGACAACTGTGTACGTGTGCACCGTTTACCCGGGGAAGTGATGGCACCAGGATGCATTCTGGGAAGACAACAGGAGGGATGTGATGATATAGGCAATGTTTTTCTGGGAATCCCTGGATCCAGGTATTCATGTGGATGTCAATTTGACACGTACCACCTACCCAAACATGGTTACAGACCAGGCACACCACTTCATGGTAATGGTATTTACCCAGATGACAGTGGCCTCATTCAGCAGGATAATGCACCCTGACGCACTGCACACATTGTTCAGGGAACGGTTTGTGGAACATGATTATGAGTTCACCGTGTTGCCGTGGCATTGTTGTGTTGTGTTGCCGGGACTTGTGGAATCCATGCCTCAGCACATCGGCACTGTTTTGGTGACACACGGAGAGCCGACAGATTATAACACATTATAGTCATTATGTTTCGGTTGAGTATATTAATAGATAGTAAAGCTGAAGCGTGAACATTTTATTATAACGTCGACTCCTTCTAATCGAACTGAATGAGCTCAAACTGTTAAGATCGGACACTGCCACCGTAAAACAGGACTAATTAACATTTGTGAATAATAGTGAAATTAACGTCTACACCTCGCCCACATACATGTTACACATCTTTGGCTTGTATTTACGTCAGGGGGCAGTTCATTGGGTACAGTTGACCCCCCAAGCAGCTGTTTGACGGCTATTGGAAATGGCCACTAACGTACAACATTTGTGCTGCCTAAGTATTTCCAGTAGAACGTGTCAGCTGACATTCTGACAACACGTGCCCGCTGGAGTTCTAAGTGAAACACGAGGAGCGTGATTACCCTTCATTTAACAAGCCATTATTGATATGGATGGTCGTCTACGCAAATGTAATCGTATCTCGTCAGAGGAGTGTTGACCCCTTAGATCAAGGACAGCTGTCAATTAACACAACGTTGCCAACCTTTGTTCACATTTGATTGGCCGCTTTCGCGTTTCCCTGCGTCGCTAGCTGGTGAAAGGACGCGTACAGGGAAAGCAGAGGGCATGTCTGTCCCCGTTTATTGTCTGTCTAATACAGCAGGTGACCTTGAAATTTAAGCTGGTAATGTATTTTAGCTAGAGATAAACAGTGGAATTAAACAATGTTTACTGTTTTTGAATATTTCAGTGTGGGTCTTTTTGATAACTGCCCCTATTTCTTTACGCCCATTTACAGGGAAGTCATCATGTCCTCTCGTCCAATCAAAATACTCTTATCCAGTGGGGGGCCAATAACCAACTACAACGGTAACCAATTCCGCCAGGCGTTTTTCATCATACTCAAGGATCTTTATGAATAAACTAGACGTAATTAAATCCAGACATACTTTAATTGTTTTTCTACAAGAACTATGGTCTTTTTTTTAGGGGAGAAGACCACACACACCCAGCCCTCCCTCCCTCCCAAACACCTCCAGGATGAAGACCTGGAGTCAGGCCTTGGATCCACTGTAGACCTCATCAGCAGCTGGGATGGGTGCAGCCAGGAGGACGACCCTCCCTCGCACACCTCCACCACAGACAGAGAGGGTAAATGCCCCCCCAACAACCAAGGTAACACACGTCAAAGTTTCAGACACATTTTCACCCGGCACGCCGTTATATTTAAGTTGACACACGTGCTGCATTATGACTGTGGGTTGGATGCATTCTGATTAGCCATGTGTCAATCATAACAGTGATGCCAACTCAAATAGATTAAACTATTTGTAAACCAGGACAAATGTTGATTTGTTATTCAGGGGGAAGGACTGTACTAAACCATTCTGTATATTTCTTTATGTCATTTAATAACTTTTTATTTTATTATTTGTCTCTGTTGTTTACCTATGCTTGTCCTAACCAGCCAGCACCTCTGACTTGGAGGTGACACCCAACAGAGGCAGGGAACTCTTCATCAACCTCTCCAAGATCCCTGTCCTTCTCCTCCTCCTCTTCTTCTTCGTCTGTTCTTTAGACATACTGAGTTCAGCATTCCAGCTAGCCGGGGGTAAGTCAATGTTATCAGATCTCCCAGGTCTGGGCTAAGTCCGGGTTAATCATCACTTATTAATTAGGTATTAGGGGATTTTTTGTCACACTATCATATAATCCCTAAACAGTGTGTGTCTTTAATGCAAACGTTTTGAATATTTACATAATCATTTCAGTATGTGCATCATTACTCTGGAAATAGGAGGCGATGACGTCTTGTGACTTTAGTGCAAGACGTGTGCGTGTTTGTCTGAAGGTAAGGTAGCAGGGGACATATTCCAGGACAACGAGGTGCTGTCTAACCCAGTAGCAGGGCTCGTTGTGGGGATACTGGTCACGGTGCTGGTCCAGAGCTCCTCCACATCCACCTCCATCATCGTCAGCCTGGTGTCTTCCGGGTGTGAGTATTGGACAAGTTCCACTCAGTGCATGTGGGCGCGTGTACGTTTTGGGGCTCGAACGGCAGGGGAATTATGGCTTGTAAATCTGAACTTAATAAACTGAATTGGATCAAAGGGACCGGGGACAACAAGATTCTTTTGAATTTCAAACAAAAGGGGAGCTATTTTTCTGTACCTTCCGTTGTCAGTGCTTAGTTATCTGAGGCCTAACTGTCTGTTGCTAACAGGGGTTATTCATAGTGACCTCTCATTATCTGTGTGCATGTGAACACCAGTCAGGATGCGCTCTGTTTCAGCAGCCAATCTCAGAGACGACACATGAGGGCAATTATGGGCATTTACTACAGCCCCACGTCTGTCTGCCTGTCTGTCTGTCTGCCTGTTTTTCTGTCTGTCTCATTGTCAGTGGGAGCTGTCTGTCTGTCTGTCTGTCTGTGGGAGCTCTGTGTGTCCGTTTGTCTGTCTGTCTGTGGGAGCTCTGTCTGTCTGTCTGTCTGTCTGTCTGTCTGTCTGTGGGAGCTCTGTCTGTCTGTCTGTCTGTCTGTCTGTCTGTCTGTCTGTCTGTGGGAGCTCTGTGTGTCCGTTTGTCGGTCTGTAGGAGCTCTGTGTGTTTGTGCGTGGTGCTTGTTAAATGGCCTTCTACATTACAGATTCTAGAAACCAAAAACCTGTTATTTAGTAAATAACCTAAGACACCTTCACCTATTCTTAAATTGCCTTCAGTTGTACCTCTATTAAAAGTGACTTATGATGGGCCTGGTTACATAATACTTTAGCCCACTCATTGTCTTCATTTTATAAGTAAAAAATCAATTTAGAAATATGGGTGTTTGTGTTATTGTGAGTGTGCTCCCGTTTTACTGTATACGTCCTCACTGCGATAGGAAATTGAACCTGTGTTTGCTTTGACAAGATGCTTCATCTGTCATGCTGTAAAGGGTTAAATTAGCGTTGCTCACACTGATAGTGAAATACAAATAAATATGTGTGTGCTGTTTGTCTCCATCTGACAGTATTAATGGGTTAATGATATTAAATCCTAAATTAATACATGTGTGTTGTGTGTCTCCATCAGACAGTATTAATGATATTAAATCCTAAATTAATATGTGTGTTTTGTGTGTCTCCATCAGACAGTATTAATGATATTAAATCCCAAATTAATACATGTGTGTTGTGTGTCTCCATCAGACAGTATTAATGATATTAAATCCTAAATTAATATGTGTGTGTTGTGTGCCTCCGTCAGACAGTATTAATGATATTAAATCCTAAATTAATACGTGTGTGTTGTGTGTCTCCGTCAGACAGTATTAATGATATTAAATCCTAAATTAATACGTGTGTGTTGCGTGTCTCCATCTGACAGTGCTGGAGGTGCGGTCAGCTGTACCCATCATCATGGGGTCCAATATTGGGACGTCAGTCACGAACACCATCGTAGCTATGATGCAGGCAGGGGAGAGGAAGGAATTTAAACGGTACGAGGAGAAGGGAGAAGAGAGGCTTTGCAGTCATCTAATTACTGCTGTACTACTTTGCTATTCACTCCATCGTCTAACTGACAGAAGAAAAGCATCTGATGATATAGAATCTTATTTACAGTTGCAATCACATTTTCCAATCCATGGACCCTGTATTACTGACCTTCTAACATTATTCTTTCACCAGCATTGGAATACGTTTCCAATCAGAGCCCATAATACTTCTTCAAATTGACACTTTCACAAGCAGTCTCTGACACACAACTCAGTTATCTAAGTGAGCTACATGACATAACGACATACTTTAGAAAGATATATTATACATTCCAACATATTATGAACATGAATCACTCACGAGTACCTGTAACACCTAAAATATTAGATTAATATAAATCAAGGGACTGAATTCCATAGCAACCTGAACGTACAGAAGAAATAATGAGTTTGGTTCCATTTTTTACACAAACATTTTATTTATTTATTTATTTATTATGCCATACTGGACCATCCAGGCTGTTTAGAGGAGCATGTTGTTCTCTTGTACAAAATGGGGCCACCATTTCCGACTGTTTCTGTGTTCAGGGCGTTTGCTGGGGCCACCATTCATGACTGTTTCAACTGGCTCTCTGTACTGGTGCTGTTGCCCCTGGAGGTGGCCACTGGGCTGATGGCCCGCCTTGCCAAAGTCATAGTCACCAGTTTCAACATCCAGAGTGGAGAGAATGCCCCTGAGCTACTGAAGGTCATAACTGAACCAGTCACCAAACTTATCATACAGGTAATAACCTATCATACAGGTAATAACCTATCATACAGGTAATAACCTGTCATACAGGTAATAACCTATCATACAGGTAATAACCTGTCATACAGGTAATAACCTATCATACAGGTAATAACCTATCATACAGGTAATAACCTATCATACAGGTAATAACCTATCATACAGGTAATAACCTGTCATACAGGTAATAACCTATCATACAGGTAATAACCTATCATACAGGTAATAACCTATCATACAGGTAATAACCTATCATACAGGTAATAACCTATCATACAGGTAATAACCTATCATACAGGTAATAACCTATCATACAGGTAATAACCTGTCATACAGGTAATAACCTATCATACAGGTAATAACCTGTCATACAGGTAATAACCTGTCATACAGGTAATAACCTATCATACAGGTAATAACCTGTCATACAGGTAATAACCTGTCGTACAGGTAATAACCTGTCATACAGGTAATAACCTATCATACAGGTAATAACCTATCATACAGGTAATAACCTATCATACAGGTAATAACCTATCATACAGGTAATAACCTGTCATACAGGTAATAACCTGTCATACAGGTAATAACCTATCATACAGGTAATAACCTATCATACAGGTAATAACCTGTCATACAGGTAATAACCTATCATACAGGTAATAACCTATCATACAGGTAATAACCTATCATACAGGTAATAACCTGTCATACAGGTAATAACCTATCATACAGGTAATAACCTATCATACAGGTAATAACCTGTCATACAGGTAATAACCTGTCATACAGGTAATAACCTGTCATACAGGTAATAACCTATCATACAGGTAATAACCTGTCATACAGGTAATAACCTATCATACAGGTAATAACCTGTCATACAGGTAATAACCTATCATACAGGTAATAACCTGTCATACAGGTAATAACCTATCATACAGGTAATAACCTGTCATACAGGTAATAACCTATCATACAGGTAATAACCTGTCATACAGGTAATAACCTGTCACCCAACTTATCATACCCAACATACAGATAATAACTTGTCACTTACCAGTCACCATACAACCAAAAAATAAAAATAGTTAAAGGTGTCTATCATTTTTGGCCACTGGTTGTAAAAGTTGTGCTGTCGAGCCAAAAACGATTATTGACAATAAAAGGTTAAGTAGGAATGTGTTGATTAATACCTTGAGGCATGATAGTTATTCATAGATTATGCATATATAAACAACCTATAACACATTCAGTCCAAAATGTGAGTTTTCTAACATTTAAAAAAACATTTGTAAGTTGCAATTGAGTATAGAATATTTGTTCCAAACATTCATTTTCTCTCCGCCAGCTGGATAAGCATGTGATCACCAGCATCGCAATGGGAGATGAGAGCATGAGGAACAGCAGCCTGGTGAAACACTGGTGTAAATCTGACTTAGTAACGGTAATGACCACACCTTCTTTAATTACACTGTTCTGGTCAAACTTATTACTGTCTCAAGCAATGTACTAGTTTGACCACTCCAACTCACCGCCGTCATCACTGTCGTCATCATAAAAAATGGACCATAGGCTTCATTATTGTCACTGTGTAAACACTGTCTCAGCACTATTACTTCACAGTCTCAGCACTATTACTTCACTGTCTCAGCACTATTACTTCACTGTCTCAGCACTATTACTTCACTGTCTCAGCACTATTACTTCACTGTCTCAGCACTATTACTTCACTGTCTCAGCACTATTACTTCACTGTCTCAGCACTATTACTTCACTGTCTCAGCACTATTACTTCACTGTCTCAGCACTATTACTTCACTGTCTCAGCACTATTACTTCACTGTCTCAGCACTATTACTTCACTGTCTCAGCACTATTACTTCACTGTCTCAGCACTATTACTTCACAGTCTCAGCACTATTACTTCACTGTCTCAGCACTATTAATTCACATCATTACTTAACCATCTCAACAAATACTGCAATTAGACCACGTCAACACTGTCTAAAATATCTTACTCCAGACCCTTAAAGATCGAATCAGCTATTACATCTTTGGTGCAGTGAGCTCTGACTCTAATGAGAGTGCAACTCTAAAGCATTTGCTGTCACTAACACTAAGATTAATGTACAGTCTGTGAATTATATGGAATAAGACAAATGTCTATGTTTATGTCTCACCACCTTTCTATTTGCCCTCTTCCCAGTCCTTTGTGAATGTCAGCTCTTTTGGTCTAGTGAACTGTAGCTCTACCCACCTGTGCTGGGTGGAAGGTAACAACACATGGTTCACTCAGAATCTCACCTCAGAGACAAACTTCCAGAAATGTAAGTGTTTTCTGAAAAAAAGTATTGCATCATGCTTATTTTTTCAACTTAAAAAATGTACTAGAAATAATAATTGGGAACTATTTTTTTCTGTTGGTCCTAATCACCCCCAGGCAAACATTTGTTTGTAGATACCCAGCTGTCAGATCTAGCTGTGGGGCTGATTCTCCTGGCCGGCTCCCTGGGTTCGCTCTGTACCTGCCTCGTGCTCCTGGTCAAGCTGCTCAACTCCCTCCTCCAAGGTCAAGTGGCAAAGGTTATCCATAAAGTCATCAACACAGGTGAGCACTCAATGGGACAGACAGAGAGAAAGAGAGAGAGAGAGAAAGAGAGAGAGACAGATAGAGAAAGACAGAAAGAGAGAGAGAGAGAGAGAGAGAGAGAGAGAAAGACAGATAGAGAGAGAAAGAGAGAGAGACAGATAGAGAAAGACAGAGAGACAGATAGAGAAATACAGATAGAGAGAGTGAGAAAGACAGAGAGAGGCAGACCTACATCTATCACTATCTGGCTTTAACCCTGTTATCTTTTGCCTATAGACTTGCCGTATCCATTTGGCTGGGTGGCCGGCTATCTGGCCATGTTTGTGGGAGCAGGGATGACGTTTGTTGTCCAGAGCAGCTCTGTCTTCACCTCTGCGTTGACACCACTCATTGGTAAGTGTTATCTGGCTGTGAGGAATTAATTATTCATTATGAATAGGAGTTACACAACCATTCTTTAGACTTTATTATCAGGCCGTTCTGTTATGGTTCAGATCAGTTATTCAGGAAGATATAAGAGAAGGTCACAGGGACATGGCTCTTTAAGTGCTAGTACAGTAAGTGTCAGTACAGTAAGTGTCAGTACAGTAAGTGTCAGTACAGTAAGTGTTAGTACAGTAAGTGTCAGTACAGTAAGTGCTAGTACAGTAAGTGTTAGTACAGTAAGTGTTAGTACAGTAAGTGTCAGTACAGTAAGTGTTCAGTACAGTAAGTGTCAGTACAGTAAGTGTTCAGTACAGTAAGTGTTAGTACAGTAAGTGTTAGTACAGTAAGTGTCAGTACAGTAAGTGTTAGTACAGTAAGTGTCAGTACAGTAAGTGTCAGTACAGTAAGTGTCAGTACAGTAAGTGCTAGTACAGTAAGTGTTAGTAAAGTAAGTGTCAGTACAGTAAGTGTCAGTACAGTAAGTGTCAGTACAGTAAGTGCTAGTACAGTAAGTGCTAGTACAGTAAGTGTTAGTACAGTAAGTGCTAGTACAGTAAGTGTTAGTACAGTAAGTGTTAGTACAGTAAGTGCTAGTATAGTAAGTGTTAGTACAGTAAGTGTCAGTACAGTAAGTGCTAGTACAGTAAGTGTTAGTACAGTAAGTGTCAGTACAGTAAGTGTTAGTAGAGTAAGTGTTAGTACAGTAAGTGCTAGTACAGTAAGTGTTAGTACAGTAAGTGTTAGTACAGTAAGTGTTAGTACAGCAAGTGTCAGTACAGTAAGTGTTAGTACAGTAAGTGCTAGTACAGTAAGTGTTAGTACAGTAAGTGCTAGTACAGTAAGTGCTAGTACAGTAAGTGTTAGTACAGTAAGTGCTAGTACAGTAAGTGTCAGTACAGTAAGTGTCAGTACAGTAAGTGTTAGTACAGTAAGTGCTAGTACAGTAAGTGCTAGTACAGTAAGTGTCAGTACAGTAAGTGTTAGTACAGTAAGTGCTAGTACAGTAAGTGTTAGTACAGTAAGTGTCAGTACAGTAAGTGCTAGTACAGTAAGTGTTAGTAAAGTAAGTGTCAGTACAGTAAGTGTCAGTACAGTAAGTGTCAGTACAGTAAGTGTTAGTACAGTAAGTGCTAGTACAGTAAGTGCTAGTACAGTAAGTGCTAGTACAGTAAGTGTTAGTACAGTAAGTGCTAGTACAGTAAGTGCTAGTACAGTAAGTGTTAGTACAGTAAGTGCTAGTACAGTAAGTGTCAGTACAGTAAGTGCTATTCAGTTTTTTCCCAATTTGAACAGTTTGCAATAGCTTGTCTATGATTGGTGTTAAACAATTCTAATTGAATTGTTAATACTCCTGCTTGGAATTGTGTACATTGACTTTTGACAATCTATTCATTGCTAACTATTTTAGTTTTTTTGTTTATTTTTTGTTCACAGTAGTATTTGGATGCATTTCAATAATCTACCTCATTGAAATGCACCCAAATGCTACTGTGCTTCCGATTTATTTTTCCAACTGTAGTTCACAGCTGTCCTTCCTGTCCCTCCAGGGCTGTTTAATGCGTGGCTGTGAGTGAATTGGCTCGGTCCTCCCTCACGCATCTTTGGATCATTGGTTGACACGTCTGTCTGATAGTCACGCTACTGGGTGTAGTACAGAATAAAGTCACTTGCAAGAGTCGGAATCAACGGTCGCTGGTTGTTTATTGCAGACATAAAACAAGAAGAACACAGAACGGATAAACTAAGCACTGTAATGAAAATTACAATGCGCTACATAGCCACTTGCTGATTTCCACCAAAAACAGTCTTCTTCAGCAGATACCACTCACCTATAAGCACCGTGACTTCCAAATAATGCTAAGCAAGGTGAAAGGGCAAACACTCAACTTAAATACCGACTAATTACAAAAGCCAAACCTGGTGTGTGCAATCCAAAACAACCCAGATAACCTGGACGACCATCACAATTATGTTCCCGGGAATGCCAAGTCGGAAGCAGAAAGCGAATGCTACAATGCTAGGAATTAAGACCTCCACGGTTCCGGGACAAATGTGTAGATATGACAAAGGAGTATAAGAGTAGAAACAATTGAGGTATGGATCAAGAACCCCTGAAATAGAGTCCTTACTGGATACTAGTGTTCTATTAGAGAACCATTAGATACTTGTGTGCATTTATTTGGGACAATTAACTCTAAATTCTTTTTCATTTGAAGTTGAATGCTTTCAATTGTGAGTTACGCGAATCCCTATCACCGTACCTTTGTGTGCCACATGAACTGCAAAGTGCAGTATTGGCGTGATCAACCTGGAGAGAGCCTACCCACTGACTCTAGGTTCTGTTGTTGGCAGGTATTGGCGTGATCAGTCTGGAGAGAGCCTACCCACTGACTCTAGGTTCTGTTGTTGGCAGGTATTGGCGTGATCAGTCTGGAGAGAGCCTACCCACTGACACTGGGTTCCAACATCGGCACCACAACCACAGCCCTATTAGCAGCCTTGGCCAGCCCTGGGGACAAACTGGCAGCAGCCATACAGGTGCTGACACTCTGAAAATGTCACATTCAGGAAAAAGCTTTATTCATAGAGGGTTATATTCCACACACTTCCAATACAACAAATGCATTTTTATGTTTTGACACAACATTCCAACCCAGACATGTTTCTCTTAGAGGTCTGACGTATACCCTCCATGTTGTCTCCAGATTGCTCTGTGTCACTTCTTCTTCAACATCCTGGGAATTCTTCTGTGGTACCCCATCCCGGTGACACGTGTCCCCATCCGCATGGCTCGGGCCCTGGGTGAACGCACCGCCAAGTACCGCTGGTTTGCCGTTCTCTACCTTGTCGTCTGCTTTCTGCTCCTCCCCTCCCTGGTCCTAGGCCTCTCATTGGCTGGCTGGAGGGTGATGTTGGGTGTGAGCGCGCCCTTTGTCGGGGTGACTCTGTTCATCGCCATGGTGAACCTGATGCAGGTGGGTGGAGCAGGTGGATTCAGTCGGTTCGTTCATGAAGAACCTCCGAAGTTGAATGGTTTATGTGACAATTGAATCACTTTAAACATTTCTACTTCATTTGTGTTAGCATCTATGAGTGCTGGAATATTTTCTTTGTATAAAGTTGCTTTTCCATAATTACACTGTGAGTATGATGTTCTGTCTCTGCTGCAGGCTCACAGTCCAGGACATTTGCCTACCGGTCTCCAGAGTTGGGACTTCCTTCCCCGCTGGATGCGTTCTCTAAAACCCCTCGACAGAATCATCACCAAGGCAACCGGCTGCTGCAGCTCAGGCCGTGCAACTGGAGACGACCAAACGACCCAGATCGCCGCGGTAACAACCCCTACCGACCCCCAGGCAGTGACCGCCCAGAGGAAGACTGAGCTGGCGTTTGATAATCCTGTCCTGCCGTACATGGATGAGACTAAAACAGGTGTAACCGTGTTTAAACTGAAGGGTCTGGAGAGGTGTAACAGCACACCCCTCTAGTGGAGTGGTCTAAACGGGTTCTATATTCTATATCCGTGGTCTCCAAAACGTTTGTTTGCAAACCTCTCTTAGCAGATCGCTTACACGGTGCTGGCAAAACACTTCTGAACTTCATGTGTTCCTCTACAAACTGAAATTTGTGTATTAAACTTTAACAATAAGGTCAATGCTAGAAAAACATTTGATAGCCTTGTTTTATATAGTCACAGGAGTGCATTGCTCTGGTCTCTGATGGGCCACAGATTGTTCCGGTCTTGTTAATCTACAATTGATTTCTGGACAGGCATGTATGTAGTCTCTGTCCAGTTCATGAATGGATTCAAATGGATTTCAGTTTTAGACCACAAAGCCCCTAAACCATAAAGCCCTTAGACCACAAACCCCTTAGACCACAAACCCCTTAGACCACAAAGCCCCTAGACCACAAAGCCCCTAGACCACAAACCCCTTAGACCACAAACCCCTTAAACCACAAAGCCCCTAGACCACAAAACCCCTAGACCACAAAGCCCCTAGACCACAAAACCCCTAGACCACAAAGCCCCTAGACAACAAAGCCTTTAGACCACAAAGCACTTAGACCACAAAGCCCTAGACCACAAAGCCCCTGAACTGCAAAGCCCCTGAACCACAAAGCCTTTAGACCACAAAGCACTTAGACCATAAATCCCTAGACCACAAAGCCCTAGACCACAAAGCCTTTAGACCACAAAGCCCTACACCACAAAGCACTTAGACCATAAAGCCTATACCCTGTTTGAGCTTACTCTTAGTAAAACATTTTTACAGTGAACATTATCTTCAAGCGAGACTACCTATTAACCAGGAATAGAGTGCATTTGGGACAACTACGTTTGTCTATAAAGGTTTTCAGATGTTTTCAAATGTTCCACATACCGAACCAAAATCATCAAAAAGTATAATTTGATTATAATTAGGTAGCTTGATATCAGATAAACATAATTATTAGAAATACATTTATTCATGATCATTTACACATATTTGTCTGACCATTCAATTAATCTATGAAACCTTTTTTCGGCTTATAACATTGCCTTAGTTCTCTAATGAAAGAGTGATTTAGACCTGGAACCAAAAGAATGGAAGCACTTCGTTATTAGATAGAACCCCAAAAGAGCAGGATCTGAGCTTGAAGAGGTTATGTCTGGGTTACATCAAATAGTGGGTAATAAATACTGCGGCTTTTATTGAAGGCCATGTCTGATTAGCATATACAGCATTTGCATTGAATGGGAATCTCTGCAAACATTGCCTTTAAAACCTGCAATGCCAATTACCTGCTTTGGGAATGACTCCGAGCCAAACAGTTAAATACCCATTCCTTAGACTCTTTAAGACTCGGAGTGTTTTTACCGGTTTTGTCTGTAGTACGGTGCCCCCAACTCTGTAGCTTGAGGCCAGCAGTGTAACATTAACCGACCACACACGTTATATTACACTGGAGGTACAGAAATTAGAATTATGGAAGAATTGTGTTATCTGCATACCCCAATGACATTATGTGGACATGTGACTAGGTGTAGACAGAGAGGACAAGTCCTGGGTGACCCCAGTAGTGAGATAATGTGAGCAGAAAGTGATCTCCTCACAATACCTGGTAGGAGCAGCCTGGCCGGTGAGACGTAGTCCAACCACCCTGAGATCTCCTGCCCTATGGGGGTGAAAAGGAGGAACTGGTGGTTCGCTGTGTTCAGAGCGGTGATCTAGATCTAGGGAGGGTAAGAACAGATGAACGGGTCAGCTCGGGCAGTGTGTACAGCATCTGTGAGGAGGAGAAGGAGTGAGGGCTTGTTTAAGTGACCCATTTAAAACCTGACAAGTGAGGGTCGATGAGATCCTGCTCAGAGGTGTCTTTAACCACCTGGTCACACATTGTTTTCAGAAGACACAAGTGTTAGCGGTTTATATTTTTTCATGCCAGAGGGTTAGTGTTTTTTTCTTGAGAAAGAAATTGCGCCTCAACAGGCAGAGTAAATTATGTGTGAATGTCCTCAGTCTTCTGCTCAAGGTGGTTTCAAAAACTCATCCGCTGAGGGAAAATAGTGAGTTGGAAGGATTAAATGCAGGGCAGAAGTTTGCAAAGATTCCTGGCTGGGGTTAGAAGAAGAGGCTTGACATTTCGCCTGATAGAAAGTGGTTTTAGCAGCAGACAGATATTTTGAGGAGAAGGGAGGGAGGGAAATGATGACAGGTCATCAAGAGGTCATGTTTTACCTTCATTTCCCCTCTGCTGCCGGCAGCTACGTCCGCTGAGCTTCCAGCCAGTCACTTAGCCACGGAGCAGGACTGAAGGGCCAAGCCAGTTGGGAGAAAAAGGGGGACAGTGAGAGTCATTTGATGTGGAGAGGCAGGAGAGTAGGGCCAAAGAGGCAGAACCAGGAGACAAATCAGAGCATGGTTCAGCAGATCGGGAGATGAAAGAATGAAAACGAGAGTAGAGAGAGAGAGAGACAACAAAGATTGGAAAGACACACAATTATCTGTGTTGAGGCTGAGTGTTTAAGGTGGAGAAGAGAGGGGCAAAAGTATTGATCAGATGCCTGGAGGTGGTTACAACAAGATTAGTTGACAAACACCATCTTAGATAAGGTCAAGCAGATTGCATTGTCAGAGTCAGAGGGTGGTTATGGGTGAGGTGAAAAGACGAAACGATTGGGAAGAACGAGCAACGATAGCAATAAGAAAAACCTAACAAAGATGCCGGACGTTTGAAGTCTGTTAGTAATTTGAGCAGTGAGAAAATTGGCCAATTTGAAATGTTAAGGTCCTAAAGGAGTTCTCCGGAGGCACCCAGGGGATGTTAGTTGACAACAATGTCAAGCTTGAAAGGACAGGTGACATTAACAGCAAATGTTTTAATAACATTTTAATGGGGAGTAAACACGAGAAGTCCTTCATAGCTTAAATAGCCACAGAAAAATAAATGAAGAAAAATACGTCCAATCAGATTGAACCAGACAATGTTCTCAGCTAGGCGTTCATAGATTGTGTGCGATGCCCTGAAGGGCAAGCTGAGCGCACAGATCATTTCTCAGGTCAATAAAACCTTTGCACACAGTGTTGCACTTTCGTCTGATCATTGTTTGACCATTTTTACAAGAGAAAGGGTGAGAGAGAAAAAGAGATGACCTGAGAGTTATCCACTGAATGATTAAAAGTATGTGAGCACCTGACCACCAAACCTACATGAGCTGGCTGGACTTCCCATTTCAAAACCAAGAGCATTTAAACCCCCTCATTTTGATGTCTTTGTGTCCTGTAGCCCAAACTCTGAAACACAGCCCCACACCATTATCCCTCCTCCACCAAACTTTACTTCAGCACTCGGCAGCCATGCTATGTATGAATGCATGGTCTAGGAGCATTTAGGAGCAGGGTTGTTGCTCCTATACGCTTTCACTTTACAATTATAACACTTACAGATCTAGTAGGGCTGGCATTTCGCAAACCTACTTGTGGCAATGGTGGCATCCTATAACAGAGCTCATTTTACAAAAAATTACTAAACAAGGAAAAACAGAAGACAAAGACGCCAAAGCAGAATCCAAGAGCTCTCTTTACACTGACAATCAAAAAGTGAATTAATGTGTGCTTTAGCCTATGTCAACATGTGAGAAAGAATGCTTGACAGAAGTGTTTTGTGTTGTGTGAAAATGTGTTTTTTTTTTTTACTTTGATTCAGTTTTATGTCATTTGCTGTACTCGTGAGTACTAACTGTAGCAAATGTTGTTTCCATGGAGTAACATATTCAATGAGACAAGATAATTACACTTTAAGTGATTTGATGGTGCTTGTGTCTATACGGAAAAAGACACAATATGAAATGGTGATAAACATAAACACTTTCTCTTTGCTCTATGACCAAAATAAAATATTCAGTGTGCTTGTATGAAACACTAAAAGAACATATGACAAAAAAAATTAAGAAGCTATAACATTAATATCATGCTTACTTTTGTATATTAATTGAATATTAAGCTATAAACTCCCCAGTGAAACGTAAATCCCTTATCAGAGATCCTACGAAATTACTGTTATAGTTCCTGATTCTATGATCCGTTTCCTGACCCTGTGAGTTATTCTGTCCCTTTCACCCTATACTGTTAGAAGAATAAGAGCTACATGACATCATATGATCTGATGACTGATGTTTGGGGTGTGGGCGAGGATATGGAACTGGAGCTGACATTTGGATTGGTAATAGGATCTATATAGCTCTGCCCTGGGACTTAACCAAGAGACTGGCCCTTATCAGCACTGCACCCGGTGAGAGACACATAATGAATAAGCTGATCAAGACTAATGTCTTTACTAATGACTGACGCTAACAGATACAGGGAAGGAACTAATGCAGAACTAAACAAACAGACTGACACGCAGAAGAGAGATAGATACATACAGACTGACACGCAGAAGAGAAATAGATACAGACAGACTGATACACAGAAGAGAGATAGATACATACAGACTGACACGCAGAAGAGAGATTGATACATACAGACTGACACGCAGAAGAGAGATAGATACATACAGACTGACACGCAGAAGAGAGATTGATACATACAGACTGACACGCAGAAGAGAGATAGATACATACAGACTGACACGCAGAAGAGAGATAGATACATACAGACTGACACACAGAAGAGAGATAGATACATACAAACAGACTGACACGCAGAAGAGAGATAGATACATACAGACTGACACACAGAAGAGAGATAGATACATACAAACAGACTGACACGCAGAAGAGAGATAGATACATACAAACCGACTGACACGCAGAAGAGAGATAGATACATACAAACAGACTGACACGCAGAAGAGAGATAGATACATACAGACTGACAGACACACAGAGAGACACACACATTAGTGAATCCACAAGCTCGTTATATCGTTTGCGAGTGTGATTTTATAAAGTGTAGGTTCATTAGAGGCCCATCATACCGTGTAAGAAAGTTAAAATATTTGTCTACAAATTGACAGTAAACTCCCCCTCAACAACAAATCCAATGGACATACCAACCTTAGCCTAAAAGGCTTATATTTCTGCTTTCATGGAATTCTCTCGAAAAATAAGTAAGTGAAGGGGAATAAGAGGTGATAAGTTGTCTTGTAAACGTGGGGTTAGAGGGTCTGAACAGACTTCATATTTAATTATTAATGCATTATACTAGACTCTCACCGCTGTGAACCTGACGACCTGGTGTGATGCCTCTCCATTAGCAGCGCTACACTGAGATGTAGCGGCCGGGTGATTCTATTAGCCCAGAATGTGGGGGAGCTTAATAGACATTAGCAGTAGATCCCTGATGATGTCCCGTGGCACTTGACCCAAGACATTAGCAGTAGATCCCTGATTGTGTCCTGTGGTACCTGGCACCAAGACATTAGCAGTAGATCCCTGATGGTGTCCTGTGGTACCTGGCACCAAGACATTATCAGCAGATCCCTGATGGTGTCCTGTGGCACCTGACACCAAGACATTATCAGCAGATCCCTGATGGTGTCCTGTGGCACCTGACACCAAGACATTATCAGCAGATCCCTGATGGTGTCCTGTGGCACCTGACACCAAGACATTATCAGCAGATCCCTGATGGTGTCCTGTGGCACCTGACACCAAGACATTATCAGCAGATCCCTGATGGTGTCCTGTGGCACCTGACACCAAGACATTATCAGCAGATCCCTGATTGTGTCCTGTGGCACCTGACACCAAGACATTATCAGCAGATCCCTGATGGTGTCCTGTGGCACCTGACACCAAGACATTATCAGTAGATCCCTGATGGTGTCCTGTGGCACCTGACACCAAGACATTAGCAGCAGATCCCTGATGGTGTCCTGTGGCACCTGACACCAAGACATTATCAGCAGATCCCTGATGGTGTCCTGGGGCACCTGACACCAAGACATTATCAGCAGATCCCTGATGGTGTCCTGGGGCACCTGACACCAAGACATTAGCAGCAGATCCCTGATGGTGTCCTGTGGCACCTGACACCAAGACATTATCAGCAGATCCCTGATGGTGTCCTGTGGCACCTGACCCAAGACATTAGCAGCAGATCCCTGATAATGTCCTGTGGCACCTGACCCAAGACATTAGCTGCAGATCCTTTATGCCCTGTAATGAGGTGGAACCACAGTGGATCGGACTTGTTTGTCTAGCACAACCTACAGATACTCATCGGATTGAGATCTGAGGGGTTTTAGCCAGAACAAAATGATTGTTGTATTGATATATATAATATAATAAACACTGCGTTCCAAATTATTATGCAAATTTTATTTTACACTGAATTCACTGAAGTTTTTTGTTGTTGACATTGGGTAGTTCATTCAAAATTTTAATTTTAATTTGACTTATACCCTTACGGTTGGTGACTGGAAAATAATACTGTTAATATATGTTTTTGATCGCCAAAGGCCTGCTGTTAGTGAATATACAAGTTACTATACAACTTAGTTTTTGTGTTCGATACATTTGATAATAAATGAGGATGCATGTCATGTAAAACACGTTTGTGAAATTGGCATATTCTCATGTTCATTCAACTGTGCCACTATTGAAATGCGTACGATTGATTTCATTCAACAGTGCCCCTAGTAAAGCGAAATGCATAGGATTTATTTCACCAGAATACCTTGAATTATTCCATTAGACATGTTATTGATTATGCCAAGGCAGGCAGGAGACAAGCATTAGCAGAACGGCATCTATTCTTTATGAGTAGGCTCTAATTTTGAAAACAAAATACTGTATTGAATCTTTTGCCATGATGTTTATGTGCCAATGAACCAACTGGGCTGACATGAGCATAAACTCTGTGTGTATGACTGCAGTTGTGGTTTCACATTCAAACAGGGTGACCAGACTCACCATCTTAATGAAAAAACCCATATCTTTATTACTAACTGGTTGTTGGCCTCTAGACATGGTCTAATCAGAATACCATACACCAATTCAGTCATTACGGATGGACATATGGGTATTTCAGAATGGAAGTATAGATATGATTATATTTAACTTTATTGTAATTGGACAGTGCGAGGACTGTACAACGAAATTCAGGGCCAAGGTGGCCAAAGTGAAAATGCATAGCGTTACTGTCAGAGCTCCCTCCGAAGCCATTCTACCGCCACCTGCGGGCAGGCGTTCGTCCTCTCCGGCCTTCTAGCTGCCATCGTTCCCTCGCCCTTTCACATCATTGTCTGATCTCGTCATCACAGACAACTGGTGCCCATTCCCTCATTAGTAAAGCATATAGGTCCCCTGTGTTTGGTCAAGTCTTTGTGGGGTATTGTTCTATGTAACTTGTGTCCCTGTGAGTCGCTACATTTATATCCTTCCTGTTTGGAAGTGATTTTCCATGTACTGCGCTACGACTCATTATTCATTCTTTTGGACTAACATAATAGCACCTGCGTGTGCTATGTCTACAGGATTTGCCTGAGTGAGAGAGTGCTCACTAAAAGGACTCATTCCTGCGCCTGGCTCCAACATACACTCACACTACAGACGTGACAGTTACATATAATATATATAGTCTGTAAGATACAGTACTTTGAGTAATATTAAAAACAATCTGTAAATCAATCTTGATAAGAGCTTCTGAGAAATAACACAAATGTAACGAGCAGGTGAACTAGGTCACAAGTGGTAAACGCGAGGTTTCCACTTGGGGTGTTTAGTGGGGTGCACACTGCTAGTTTTGTTTTGGTTACACACACCGGGGCATACGTTAAGGTAATGTGGGGGCTATTTAGGTTGTTTGGTTGGTTTGCACTTTGCTTGGCATTGTTATAAGTCACGTCCGTTTATTTCATTTCAGTTTATAGTTTTCATTTTTTGTTTCGTATTTGTTTTCTAACCAATAAATACCACAAACTGAATATCCGGCTATGCCTCTGGCTTACTCCTGCACTACAACCTAAGGATGCGTGACGATACATTTCAAAAGATTGGACAATTAGCAAACTCACACATGCACACCCATCAAAGGACTGAACCATTAAAGTCACCTGCACACCTCAAACAAACAAAACGTCCCATTGGTCTAACCAATAATGTATATATGCACCACGATTGGCTACCCACCATGAGCTGCTCAGCACTAGAGCTACTGAGCACTCATTTTACACATTAAATTCAAAATGATTACATGCCCAGTGGCTTACAATTAGTCCGTGGCATTTGTCATGTAATCATTTCACTCTGCTTATTTTAATTGGAGCTTTGAATAGCACCTCCCTTTTGAGGTTCGGTGAGTTATAAACCACAGAAAGTATGCCTTTTAAGCAGTTTCACACAATACGTTTTACATTCTAAAAGATATTTTGTAGCTGATTTTCAGCATTTATCAAAGCTCCATCGTGCACCATTATTTAAACAATCTGTACACATACACAGTAATATAAGAAAAATAATTATTCTTGAAAAGCTTTTCAACTTTTTTTCTCAAATTCATCTGTTAACCAGCCTATCCACTTTTATTTAATGATTCAGTGTCAAACTGTGGCCAGAGAGAGATAGAAGACCAACAATAAAGCAGATACAAAACTGAGAAAGGAAAGAGAATAATTAACGTAACAGAGGAGGAGGCTTACAAAGACTCTGAATGACTCATGCATTGATCATGGCTTCTAGGAAACAAAAAAGCGTGACATCAGGTTCACATGTAATAACACAGGCACTTTCGTACCCTTCTAAATTTCCCAATAAGCAGCCTCTCACAGACAAAAAGACACAGTAGGCTGATTGCCCAGGCAATATTTAAAGGGGTATATTGATCAAGAAAATCAGGGTAAGAGTTCAACTTCAGTCTGTCTGGGCAGGTCACAGGAAGCGCTGCCCATATACCTACGCTCCAACACATCATTTTGAATTAATTGTCATGAATGTATCTTAGCAACATGAACCAAACCGCGTTCATTCTGTTGATAATGCCGCAAACAGCCATCAGCATATTATTACACTATTACACCAATTCTATCAGTATTGTTTTCCACTAAGTCGATGCGACCACTACCTTTTAGTAACCTTTAGAGCAGTTGCCCAATCTCAAGAGCTATAAAAAGCTGTTGAACGTCATGATAAGAACAAGCAGCTGTTTCTGGTGGCCAAGTGGGCGGTTAACGTGTCTAGGCTGTGTTTTGTTGTCGGTCCACTCCAGGCTGTCCTCTCTCAACGGACTGGTGTCGTGACATGGCGTCACGGATGATTGTGTCTGTTCAGTTAACAGAGCCCGGACTCTTTCCTGTTTCAGTAAACACACACACGGTCGCAATTGCATGGTTTAGTGTGAGCACAATCACACACAAACACACATATACACCATGCACCCACGCAGGAATGCACACACATGCACACATAAACAATATAATCGACTTGACATTGTCTGTGTGGTTAAGGGCTAAGGTTTTTTAAAGGCTTTAAACAACAAACAAATGAACCCACTAGCCATGGATCTAGAGAAAGCATTCTGTCTTATTTGCCATCCATTCACCAACTCAATCATCTTACCAAATGTATATTATGAAGCCTGTTTTACATTAGCAGTTGTCACAACATTGAGATACTTGGTTTCTGAAGAAACCTAGAGAGGAACCAGACTCTGAGGGTTGGCCAGTCCTCTGCTGTATGGACTGGGTGGTAGGAATGCCCTGACGCCTCGGCAGTACATCGGTATCGGCAGTACATCTGTATCGGCTGTGCATCGGTAACGGCTGTACATCTGTATCGGGTCTACATCTGTATCGGCTGTACATCTGTATCAGCTGTGCATTGGTAACGGCTGTACCTCTATATCGGCTCTACATCTGTATCGGCAGTAAATCTGTATCGGCTGTACATCGGTATCGGCTCTACATCTGTATCGTCTCTACATCTGTATCGGCTGTACATCTGTATCGGCAGTAAATCTGTATCGGCTGTACATCGGTATCGGCTCTACACCGTTAACGGCTGTACATCTGTATCGGCTCTACATTGGTAACAGCTCTACATCTGTATCGGCTCTACATCTGTATCGGCTCTACATCGGTATCGGCTCTACATCGATATCGGCTCTACATCTGTATCGGCTCTATATCTGTATCGGCTCTACATCGATATCGGCTCTACATCGGTATCAGCTCTACATCTGTATCGGCTCTACATCGGTATCGGCTCTACATCGGTATCGGCTCTACATCTGTATCAGCTCTACATCGGTATCGGCTCTACATCGGTATCGGCTCTACATCTGTATCGGCTCTACATCTGTATCGGCTCTACATCGGTATCGGCTCTACATCGGTATCGGCTCTACATCGGTATCGGCTCTACATCTGTATCCGCTCTACATCTGTATCGGCTCTACATCGGTATCGGCTCTACATCAGTATTGGCTCTACATGGGTATCGGCTCTACATCTGTATCCGCTCTACATCTGTATCGGCTCTACATCGGTATCGGCTCTACATCTGTATACGCTCTACATCTGTATCGGCTCTACATTTGTATCCGCTCTACATCTGTATCGGCTCTACATCGGTATCGGCTCTACATCGGTATCGGCTCTACATCGGTATCGGATTATATTTGCCTTGTTGACTGACATCGGCCCATCAGCAAATAAGTAGACATTAGCCGATGGCAGTGGCAGTTGTGTAACAGTTGTGTCTCATAGAGGTTGCGCAGAGAATATTGAATATGTTTGTTTTTGGAGGACAGTCCACATATGAAAAGACATCTTTCCAATATGTCTTAAGCATATCTATATATGATGGTCTAGTCTAGTCAATCAAACAATAGGATGAGAGTTTCAAAGAAACGACCTTGAACATTTCTGTGGAGCAGACAAACTCAGCTGAACGGAGTGAAATGGAATAAACTTGCCATTCTTTGTATGTCGAGTTCTTCTTGTAAGTTGCAATGTTGTCAACCCGTTAGTTTAATGCTGATTGCTCTGTTATTCTGAACATCTACTCTTTGACTTTGTAGCCTACTAAACCCCATTTAATCCACACTTACGATTGGCTCATTCACTTGGTGATTTACATTTCGTAGGCAATTAGGGCTAAAATATTAGTGCTTCTGTGATAAGAAATTACAGGGACTGTCTACTGCACATCTACAGGTTACTTCAAGACTTGGACGATAAACAAGAAAATACATCCCTTAACCAACTGCAAATCCTAAAATGTACATTTATTTCTAGATGGATGACAGCAAGCACAATACTGATTTGCTCATTGTATGGGGACATTTATGTTGCATTTATTATAAGATGCTAATTAATATTTTGGAATTAGAGCAATTCACCTTTTAGCCATATCCTAAAATATAAGAGTTCTACATTTTCCCCATACTTTTTTCATTTGATAACTTTTTTAATTATTTTGCCTTCATATTAATTACATACTTTTTATACTGTATGAATTTGAGATACAATGTCAATATGTGAATTTTCATTAAATTAACTATACAAGGCATGTTGACTTCTTTTCATTTTAGTTAAACATACATTTATTACGATCATTCGCCTGAACAACCTTTTGGTCCGAGACGTTTTAAAGAGCAAACAAATCAATGCCATTTGAAAGCTGTGATCATGTGACTTATGTTCACCTGTAACAACTGTAGATATAAATAACTTTTGTAACTAGTACTTATGTAGTTTTCTTACAGTTTACTTTCTTACTATTACTCAAGTAGTTTCTAAAGAAACTTGCCTTGGACTTTTACTCAAATAAATTGCCAACCAAAATGACGCATTATATTGCTGAAGAAGTTTAAAGCAATTTCCATTTGTCTCTGGGATATGAAATAGAAAATTAGTGGCGACTGTATTGGAAACACACACACTCACACAATAATAATCACTTCCAGTTTACTGGATGAAAGAGAGACAGGCTGAGTAATATGCAGTAGGAGATAGATAAGACTTGGCCAGATTATGGTAATGATTTTATCCGTCAACTTCATTTCCAGTTCTTTTCAGTGGGAGCTGTACTTTGTCAGACAGCAGAGATGACGTGTCACTGTCATGCAAAATTCAAATATGTTTTCACAGACAAAAAATGAATTCTTAACAGTCTAAAGTGCTCAATAACTGTGGACCACCACACCAGGCACCTGAACATGAGCCAATTCTTAACTTGTTATAATTTCCACAAGACTCAATGTGAACATGATCTGATGCACACACACACACACAAATGTGCATGCATGCAGGAACACACACACACATTTTTTATTTATTTTTTTAGTTTAGAAATCTAAATTCATGCTATCAGGTTTTTATAAATATTTGTTGCAGGTATACACATATACATACCGGTCCTTGTTCACATAGTGACACTGCGGATGGGCTACTTACACAGAGTGGTATCTCGCTAACTGTTGTCTTTTGTCTTTTGTATGTCTGCAGATTAAAGGTTGTGGCCTCGACAAGAAGCATGGGATCTTGCGTTGGACAAGAACACATTACACAAATACACAGTAATGGCATTATTATTGCCAGCCGGGAAACGGTTTCACCCGGCAGGACTCTGTTTCACTTTAGATTACCATTTCACTGGGTTGAATCAGTATGAGTTCTTCATCAGTGTTGCAAAGTGATGTTATATCATGCCATTCCATTCTTCAGTCGCTATCTATCATTCAGGAAGTAGGCTAAAGTAAAAGGAAATAATGACCAAGATTGAATCTTTTAAAACGTCCAGTTTCAATCATCTTATTTCAGTTAATCATCTCCTTTCTCTGCCAAACACCGCGCTGCCCCTGCTCTTTTGAGTCACAGTGAGATTGCCAAGTGATGTGTGTAATTTTATGCAATCGCTAATGTAATTCACTCTGGATATGAGTCTGCGAAATTACTAAAATGTAAATGCGTAAAGTTGAGGAGTGTTCGTACAGCTTGACATGTCATGTAATGCAGTTTGAGTGAGTGTAAATAATACTAGCGGCGTAATGCTATTATTCAATTCAAAAAGGAGAAATAGCAATTATTTTGTGATTTATCTTCCGAGGTGTTAGCATATCAGCCCAGTATTTGGTCTGCTATGTGCATTAGTTATGGGAGGACTCTTTTAACTGACTCAGATCTTTTTGAGTTTCCACTAATTAGACAACTCCACCTGCTAATGATAAACTGAAAACTCCAATTAGTCATGATTCCACGAGCCCTTTTATTCCCTTCTTATTCAGCGGAGAAAATTGAGCTGGTATTTATGACTGAATATTTTAAAAGTATACTGTAAAGAATGAACAACAGACATTTGTGATTGGTATGCAGATAAGACTATTTCTTCAGACAGTTTATGAAAAGGCGTGGTTTCTGGAACAATCAGACCGTGATTTTGTCTCTGCTACATGGCTTATCGACATGGTAAGGCAATTTACAAAAACAGGATCTTGTGTATCCCAGGTGTATATTTCTAGAAAATCATTATTCTAGTTTTGTTCGTTTTCAGGTTTACATGAACACATCCTGTCACACAAGAACCGTGCAATGTTTGTTGTTGTTCTTCATAATTAAGACAATGACTGTACATTAAATAAATTAAATTAAAATAAATGCCTGATCAGTGTTGTTGTGGGTCCAGTTTCCACCAGAATTATTTACATGGGGATTTAAATACAACCAACATGCTTTTAGGGAGAACGTTTCTTTCTAAACCCAAACACCATATCTGCCCCCAGACCAGCCACCTGTGTATTTTCATTATGAAGATGGTGTTGTCATTTATTCCTATACTGAGGTCACATGAGTGTTGTTAATGTCTGTGTAATTGGTGCCGTTGCTTAGTATGTCACTGTGAAGATGTTATATAATACAGCCAACACAGGCCATTCGATCCAGAGTGACTTGCATCTACCAATTGCAATTTCATGCATTTAGTTTACATTATTTGTTTTAAGTTAAGTACAATTCATTTTCGCAGACTTGTCCGTGTCTTAGATAGATCGATTAAAAGCATTAATGGTGAAATATAACAAGAGGATGTTAACTAGCTTACTGTTTGTTTTGGTCCCTCTTTCTTCTGTGTTATCAAAGACTGAAGACGTTTGTGGGCTCATTTTGCAGATAAGGCAATTCAAGAAATGACTCTTTAACAAGGGTTGGCTTGATAGCGTTACTGTTTGCTTTCCACTGGGTCTTATCTTTAGATGATGAACTAGGCCTGAAATTATTTTTTTTCATGCTTAAAATATGTACTTTTTGATGAGCTAGAACAATTCTCCACTCCACGACTGCTGAAAATAGCAATTTTCTAATGAATATTACAATAGCTAAGACAAGCCAAGTTGTACTTTGGGCACGGCATTTACTTCAAAATGTGTAAAAAAAAAAGAACTCCCGGCGGGTTTTTGAGAGTTAAAGGTGAGCCATGCCTCTAATCCATTTGCATTCTTACCTCATTGCTCATCCAATCAGGATATATTGTCAGAACTCGCACAATCTGACAGACTTTAGAGTCTTTAAGGCATCTCAAGGCAGTCCTGTCCCACATCCACCACATAAAACCTCTGGTTGTGCTGAATCCAATTTCCACTGACCCCTGCATCAACCCTCTCAGAGACTCTTTCCATTGCCTGGCAGACATTTGCTTTGATGTTGGCCTACCTCAACAAGACAGAACAGTTTTTCCTTCTGGGGAAACTTGCCCATGACAAGAGAGCTTCCTCCTCGCAGTGGAAAAAACCTTGGCGTGACCCTGGACAAATTCTTATCGTTCTCTGCGAACTTTAAGGTGGTGATCGCTCTTGCAGGTTCAGGCTTTACAACGTTAGTCGTGTAGGGCATTACCTCATACAGGAAGTCGCACAGGTTCTAATGTGCTGGACCAACTCACAATATCCAGGACTTGAAGGATCTGCTGCTGATGTCTTGGTGCCAGATACTACAGGACACCTTCACTAATGTCTTGGTACCAGATACCACAGGACACCTTCACTAATGTCTTGGTGCCAGCTACCACAGGACACCTTCACTAATGTGTTGGTGCCAGATACTACAGGACACCTTCACTAATGTCTTGGTACCAGATACCACAGGACACCTTCACTAATGTGTTGGTGCCAGATACTACAAGACACCTTCACTAATGTCTCGGTGCCAGATACTACAGGGCACCTTTACTAATGGCTTGGTGCCAGATACTACAGGACACCTTCACTAATGTCTTGGTGCCAGATACTACAGGACACCTTCACTAATGTCTCGGTGCCAGATACTACAGGACACCGTCACTAATGTCTTGGTGCCAGATACCACAGGACACCTTCACTAATGTCTTGGTGCCAGATACTACAGGACACCGTCACTAATGTCTTGGTACCAGATACCACAGGACAACTTCACTAATGTGTTGGTGCCAGATACTACAGGACACCTTCACTAATGTGTTGGTGCCAGATACTACAGGACATCTTCACTAATGTCTTGGTGCCAGATACTACAGGACACCTTCACTAATGTGTTGGTGCCAGATACTACAAGACACCTTCACTAATGTCTTGGTACCAGATACCACAGGACAACTTCACTAATGTGTTGGTGCCAGATACTACAGGACACCTTCACTAATGTCTTGGTAGCAGATACCACAGGACACCTTCACTAATGTCTTGGTACCAGATACTACAGGACACCTTCACTAATGTGTTGGTGCCAGATACTACAGGACATCTTCACTAATGTCTTGGTGCCAGATACTACAGGACACCTTCACTAATGTCTCGGTGCCAGATACTACAGGACACCTTCACTAATGTCTTGGTACCAGATACCACAGGGGACACCTTCACTAATGTGTTGGTGCCAGATACCACAGGACACCTTCAATAATGTCTTGGTACCAGATACCACAGGACACCTTTACTAATGTCTTGGTACCAGATACTACAGGACCCCTTCACTAATGTGTTGGTGCCAGATACCACAGGACACCTTCAGGGCACTTATACAGAGAATGCCTTGTCGTGTTGGCACTGTTTTTGCCAGCAAGACCAACAGCACATTTGGCAGATGGTCATAATGTTTTGGCTCGTCAGTATATTCAACTGTATTATTCTTCGTCCTCCTCGTTATTCACCTCTTCACCTCATTCATCTCAGCTCCTCTTCTTTTCCCACCTCTAAACTTTGTGCCTCTCGTCTCTCTTCAGATTATTCCATTTTAATTGACAGCACCATTTGACCGTGTGGCGGTGGTGTGGAATGGGTAATACATGAGGGATATACCTGCTTTGATTTTCAATGAAGGAAATGGTTGAGCCAGCCAGACAGCACTAATGAAGTGTGCATGTGTTTGTGTGGGCAATAGTAAGAACTGTATCCCTGCTATGGTTTCCAATGAGAAAACCACGGCCAAAATCACTCCCCGTACAAGCACATATGTCAGGTTTGATTTATTCACTCTGGCTATTGTGTGCTGGACACCCATGAGAACAATGAATGATGCGGGTCGTCCATGAATGACCATTGCACCAGCTAAAATGTGCCGCCCTGTAAATGCCAGACAATTTGCATTATCACCTGATTACTGCACCAACATGGTCAAAGTCACGCGACGTGGTACATAAAACAGCTTTACGGTGCTTCAGATAGGCTGAAATAAAGACAGTAGAGTCTAATTTTTCATTAGCATACCTTCCTGTCCCTGATATGACTATGGTGTTTTAAGTCAATTCTGCACCGGCTGGAGGATACAGTGTTCCTCGCCTCCTCAAAACAACGCAGGGTGAAGAGAGAGGAAGGCATGGAGAGATAACGTAGAGAAAGGTGAGGGACAGAGAATGCAAGGTTTAAGGTAAGCTTGTCATTTACATTGAACAAGCACAACCAGAAACACAGGATTTAACAGGAATAAATGTGCAGTCCTCCATTAAGATACAACTATTTTTCACCACGTGTCTCACAATGATATGGTCAAATAGTCAAGTGCAATTTTTTCCGGGGTCTGTTGTATTGTATTGGCCTTTATACACAGTGAACTCAGGTGAACCCGAGAATAAAGTTTGCTGTTGCTAGCCTATGTTTGAGTTGTCAATTATTCAATACACACTGGAGAAGCGCATTGCAGGGAAATCTCTGGCACACTGTAAAGTTACTAATAGGGGAGACAATATCTGGAGTGGATGAGGAGATGTGAAAGATGAATGTGTGACTGGCAGAGAATCCGAAATGTTGCCACCTCAGGTATGTTTGTGTGTTTGAGGTGTTGGCAATATTTAAGAAGCAAAACTGTGTAGTCAAACCGGCGTGTCACTGACCACAACCTGAGGGACAGACATTCTGAAAAGCAGTGCTCGTCCTTAAAAAAATGTAAACCAAAGTAACTTAAACTTAAAAAAATGTAAACCAAAGTAGCTTTACAAAAAGACAAGTTAAAGAGAAAAAATTACCAGGCTTTTTTTAAATAAATACACTATTTACCGGACCGACAACTTGCTCTGATTTTAATTGATTAAAACAAATTTGCTGAAAGAGGTATTCTATCATGTCAATTGAGTTGTTTTAATATAAAAATGTATTTAACCAGCTCACCTCAGGAAACACATTCTCTATCTATTGAAATAAACAAAAATAATTTTGGGCTTTGTTTTATTTGTCAATCTATCATGACTACAAATAACCAATAAAGGAAATCAGGATTTTTTGGCAATTTTGTTTTCGATTTTGTTTGTATACACATAATATACAGTATGTTCCTTCAAACGACTGTCAATCGTATCTATACATTTTCAGTTGGACATAACATGCATTATAACATGCATTAACAGACAGTTAAGACCATATGCTCTTGCATTCATTTAGTCTGTCTATAGGGTTACAGCTGCAAGGACAACAACCTACATGTACAACTATTGTGAAAGGAGGGCGGGGTCGTGGGCGGGGCCATGGGCGGAACCATGGGCTCTCCTAGATCTCATGTAAACAGAATCCAGTTCCTTTCCATCTACGCTGCTCCATGGTAAACAGTAAAGTGCCCGCGGAACTGCCTGCATTGGCCAAAGTCAAGAGCAAGCTCTCCTCCTAGAATCGATGTTGTGAGGCATATGGGCTTTGCATTGTGGTCTCAAGTGTTTTTTATCTTGTTGATGCCGGAAGACAGCTAACTGCCAGCGTGAAGCTTAAATTCAGTTGCCCAAATCCTTTGTGGTGGCCAGGCGTTGACTGAGACTTTAGATATGTTATGGATGCAACTTAGATTACAGTGTTGAGCCAGAGAGTTACATCAGCAACCCAGTCTCAGCGTGCCGTTTTTGTTGAGTTACATAAGGCGTGTAGTGACACACATGGATTCAAATTAAACCACATGGTTCATTACAAATGGAAGATTAAGCAGCCTGATTATGAAGCACTTAATGGCAGACTAAAGCTGGCCTTTTTTCACACCCACTTTAATTACTCAAGCTTTATTATTAAGCTTTATTTATTCCTTTTTACTCCAAATTCCATGACGTAGACGGCAAGTGTCAGTTATAATGTGGTTGTAAAACTACACAGCTGTCTGGTCGTCTGTTTATGAGTAGTACTATAGATGGACACAATGTGTTTGGCATGCTTCAATCTACGACTGAGACTATACATAGACCACTGTCCTTCGCCATTCCAAACAATGCAAATAAGACTTAACAACTCCCTCATGAGAAACAGCAGGGGTGTCTATTGTCTATTGGCTAAAACAATGGGGTACGAAGCATGCTGTGCTTTTTAAATGGTTCATTTCACATTGATAAGAAATGCAAATTAGTTAATAGAAAGGATAGAAAATGTACAATGTTTCCACCACGTGTAATTTGTGATTTATGTGTAGGGCCAGTGGCTAAACCAAATCGAGTTCAAATGTCTAATCTGAGAAGGTCAAAATGGGATTTGTATGCCCTTGAGCAAAGTGCTTAGCTGTAATTACTCGCATAAGTCGCTCTAGATAAGAGCATCTGCTCAATGACAAAAATGTTCAACAGAAACATACATTTTCATTCAAACTGATTAAATTGCGTTTAGTGCATGTGGAATGTTTATCTCAACGTTCTGGGATTTTGCTCCGAGGCATTATTTTAAAGCCCATGTAGAACTGCTGCTTCTCGTTTTAATGCCGTCAGAAGAACAACCACGTTATCAGAAGAGATGACAAATAATAATCTGATTGTTAGTGTGTACACGAGTGTGTCGTAAGTTAGCTTTGTCTCGCCATATCTCTCCATTTCCCTGCTCTCTCCATGACTCGCGCACACCGTATGCCTGTTAGCGGGGTTCGGTGATGCACTATGATAATGTTTTTGTGTTTACAGCCCTATTTGCCAGTGGAGATTGAAGGTTCAAACAGGACAGACATGTGGACTTTGGCACCCCAGGGCTAATTCACATCCTCTCTTAGCAAAAGACTCATACGAAATAATTTTTCTGGTCTATCTAGGAATAGAAAAACAACTGCCGATTTGTGTGTCTAAAAGAAAGCAAAGCTTAGACCGACACAAACAAGCTCTTCTTTACTCCAGCCATGTGTGATTGAGTAGTCCGGTGAGAATTCGGTTTTCAACGAGGGATTGTATTAGGAAGATAAAGAAGTGTAACCATCAGTGCAGTTAATGGATTTCACTCACATATGGGGGAAATTACCAATTTAATTCCACATCAGAGTGTTTATCTAATTCAACCACACACGTATCATCCTCATTCTCTACCTAAAGAATTCCCTACAATCAAGTGGGATTGGGGAAAAATCGAAAAACAAACCGTTCAGTGTGACAGAACATTACCAAAATGGCCATCCAAATCTAAATTTAATACTGTGTCTACAATTGCTCTTCGAGTTGATGCCATTGCGGAATCGTTTTCATTACGGACACAATTCCAGCGCGCACCCAGCTGTGCCGACGTTTAGTTGGGATCAGTTGAATGCAATACCGCTTTTAATCACCACTGTCATTGTGGAACGCTGGAGTTCTGGGATGGGACTATCGCCTATACCTGCAATGCATCTCACACCCACACACTGGCAACAGATCTCAAATACACACACACACACACACAGTATGTGTTAATTTGAGTCCGGTTGAGCAAATCTCTATGGAAGCCGAGGTTAATGAACCATAAACACAGAGTTGTGGCCCGTATTGTACAGCAGACGAATTCTTCAATCTAACTCCATCCAAATGAGTCTGTGATGCCAGCAGCCATTTATTATGTGGCAGAACTCATTCTAGAAGATGAATGAGTACCCTGGAAGCAATATGGCAGTACAGTGGCAGTGTTCTGTCGGGCAAGATTGCAGTTGCCACAGCTTCTCTGTTTCAAAGAGGGAATGTTGATTGGCTTGGCTCGGATAATGGGAAATGGACGTAAGCCCAGAATCTAAACCTGGTTCAGGAGATCCACACAGCATTCGTTTCGGTTTTTTGTTCCGGTCCAAAGGATCTTGGTCATGCTTCATATGCTTAGAACCACAAATGGTGGCTAGAAGTAAATATTGGGCATATTATATTGAGTATGAACTAGACTCAAGTTGACAGTGTGATTAATTCGTACCTTCCCTGGGCTCTATAAGATAAATATGTCTTTCCATATTTGTCTTCAATTGTCATGACAGGAATTTCTGTCTAGTCAGGGGAGTTGCGACATAATTTGGGCAGGAATGCGAGAGCTCCAAATGTCTAATCTTGAGTTTAGGCGTTTGCATTTTTTTAAGTCTGCTATTGTCGTCTGTCACCATAGGAATGAGGCACTCTCACGTAATGAAGAAAAACTGTCTGACACATCAGGAACGCTCTCAAGGAGTTAGACAGGAATGTTAGCCACTAGCAACCTCAGAAACCAGCAGAGCAGCTGACAGCGCAAAGTGAAAAAGCTTAAGTCAGCATCAATGTATGGATACTGGTCGTAAGAAGATTACATGGAGTTAGAAAGGTTATAGGTAGTTAAAAAGTACCTAAAAGACCAACATATGTTGTAGGCAGATGAAGGTGAATATGCACTATGGAAATGGCGAATTATGAGTGGGGGAAAAAAAAGGAATTGCTGAAGATCCTCTGCATGTCACCTCATCTGTGAAGTAATCATCTGAGACGCCAAACACAACAGGAATGATGTTCGTGACTCGCAGTCCTGACTGGCCTGGCAGAGCGTTAACATAGAAGATATCTGGCATCCAGAAAGCTATGACTGGTAATAAGTGGATTATGTTGTAACCAATTGTAAATGATGAAACCATGTACAGAAATACATGGTAATTAACCTGTGATTTAAGGTCATAGTATGTTTTTTTACTTACACAGAAAACTGCATAACAAGGGAAAGTTATACATTTTTTAAATAACACAAAACTAGAAATCCATTTCAGTGTGGCTACTCAGTCTCCAGCATCTAAAAATAGAACTCCATAGCGTTGCTCCTCTCTGTTCTCCTCTCAGCTCCTTATTCTGCTCATCTGTTCTCCTCTCAGCTCCTTATTCTGCTCCTCTCTGTTCTCCTCTCAGCTTCTTATTCTGCTCATCTGTTCTCCTCTCAGCTCCTTATTCTGCTCATCTGTTCTCCTCTCAGCTCCTTATTCTGCTCATCTGTTCTCCTCTCAGCTCCTTATTCTGCTCATCTGTTCTCCTCTCAGCTCCTTATTCTGCTCATCTGTTCTCCTCTCAGCTCCTTATTCTGCTCATCTGTTCTCCTCTCAGCTCCTTATTCTGCTCATCTGTTCTCCTCTCAGCTCCTTATTCTGCTCATCTGTTCTCCTCTCAGCTCCTGTGGTGGATTTTCAGTTCATATACATGTTTAGAAAAGTAGTTTGCTTACATAATTCAGTTGTTACAGTATTTGTTTACATTTGGATATATATCTGTTAAACTTCATATCATTTTAGTATAATTAGTTATAAACACACAAAGTATTTTGGTGAACTTAGGAGAAGGAACAGACATCTTCTGTGACACCCATCCCCCATACATTCCAATGGGCCTTGACAAAAGGTTCGACAGGGGTGTGATATTGGATCCTGCCTGGGTGGGGTTAACTGATAAGAATGACTAGGAATATATCGATTGGTCATTGGGGGTGAACTGGGGGATGTGTCGATGTTTCTGACTGGTCTAAAGTTGGGGTATTAAAGCGGTTGAGGCCATGGAACTGCCCTTTCCGGCTTTAGAACAGCGCTGGTCAAATGCGAGAGGGCATATTGCTGTGGGGTTGTGAAGCAATATTAATCTAAATAAACCATCTGAAAAGGTAATCCGTTCGACTCGTGTATTTCACTCATTTTCTCTACCATACTCCTTATTCTGCTCATCTGTTCTCCTCTCAGCTCCTTATTCTGCTCATCTGTTCTCCTCTCTGCTCCTTATTCTGCTCATCTGTTCTCCTCTCTGCTCCTTATTCTGCTCATCTGTTCTCCTCTCTGATTCTTATTCTGCTCATCTGTTCTCCTCTCTGCTTCTTATTCTGCTCATCTGTTCTCCTCTCAGCTCCTTATTCTGCTCATCTGTTCTCCTCTCAGCTCCTTATTCTGCTCATCTGTTCTCCTCTCAGCTCCTTATTCTGTTCATCTGTTCTCCTCTCAGCTCCTTATTCTGCTCATCTGTTCTCCTCTCAGCTCCTTATTCTGTTCATCTGTTCTCCTCTCAGCTCCTTATTCTGTTCATCTGTTCTCCTCTCAGCTCCTTATTCTGCTCATCTGTTCTCCTCTCTGCTTCTTATTCTGCTCATCTGTTCTCCTCTCAGCTCCTTATTCTGCTCATCTGTTCTCCTCTCAGCTCCTTATTCTGCTCATCTGTTCTCCTCTCAGCTCCTTATTCTGCTCATCTGTTCTCCTCTCAGCTCCTTATTCTGCTCATCTGTTCTCCTCTCAGCTCCTTATTCTGCTCATCTGTTCTCCTCTCAGCTCCTTATTCTGCTCATCTCTGTTCTCCTCTCTTTTAAAATACTCACCCATGCATATGCACACACACTGTCTCATACACTGTCATACTCACTCACTCACTCACTCACTCACTCACTCACACACACACACACACACACACACACACACACACACACACACACACACACACACACACACACACACACACACACACACACACACACACACACACACACACACTCACTCACTCACTCACTCACTCACTCACTCACTCACACACACACACACACACACACACACACACACACACACACACACACACACACACACACACACACACACACACACACACACACACACACACACACACACACACACACACTGTCAAACTGGATGTCCCAGTCCATCCCTCTCCACTTCAGTCCCTCTATTGATATGTTATATGATATGTATATCTGACTTCCCAGACGTTATCTCAATAATTGCTTGATTACCTGGGGATTTGAGTGCGTATGATTTTATCCTGACTGTTTTTACGGACAGTAATCTAAGAATGTTTCTCTGTCAGCTCGGATCCCATTACGATCAGAGCAATCAGAAGCCAACATTTTCCCCATTCACTCTCCATTCCTGTACATTTTTATTATAACACATTGAATTATCAATTCCAGATTAAGTCTATATAATTGTGAATGGATTTCCTTCCAAACACGCTGCATGGTTATGTGTATGTTTAGTAATGATAATAAAGGACTCAGAGTATTCCACGACGAGAGCTTATGCAGCTATACTCTCTGACAGGTTTCCATATTCAAACATCTTGTCTAAAATCATATACAGAGAAAGATGACTCTAAATATAGAGAACCGGCAGGATTTGACCAGCTTTGCAGGTGTTTATCCTGTGAGCTGTAAATGCAGAAACATCAGCAGATATTTCTGTGTAAATAATAACCAAGCATATTAATCCACGTCATACTGTAATCATTCTGTTAAGGCCACGTAAAGCTCTATATCTAGTTCACCATAATCCACTGGGAGCACCTGGTGAACACGACACTAAAGCTGTTTTCAGGAGAGACCAGATTGAAGTAATTTCTTGGTTTGAGGACACAGATGTGCAGATGAGAGAGATGAACACGGGTAATGGCGTCTTATTTCCAGAAGGCAAAGGATGTGACTCTAAACTGTATATAGTTGGACTGGAGAAAGCATGAACATCTGCACATGTTTTGTGACCGGGACTGCATTTAAAAAAATCGCACAATGTCTTCATGAATGTAATGCTTTAAATCTCACAATGTCTTCATGAATGTAATTCTTTAAATCTCACAATGTCTTCATGAATGTAATGCTTTAAATCTCACAATGTCTTCATGAATGTAATGATTTAAATCTCACAATGTCTTCATGAATGTAATGCTTTAAATCTCACAATGTCTTTATGACTGTAATGCTTTAAATCTCACAATGTCTTCATGAATGTAATGCTTTAAATCTCACAATGTCTTCATGAATGTAATGCTTTAAATCTCACAATGCCTTCACGAATTTAATGCTTTAAATCTCACAATGTTCATGAATGTAATGCTAAATCTCATAATGCCTTAAATCTCTGTTCAGATAAAGATATCCTTTATTCATTTCCCAACATTCTTTACCAAATGATTTTGGAGATATAAATGGGTGACAGTAATTTTGTATGTTTTCCTAGTAGATATGCATTTCGAGGCGCAATCAAATAGCACAATGTTGTGCATATTTTGGTTGAATCTCTTAAATGTATCGCCCGCTGGTGTTTCAGTTTAGTGTTTACTACCACATCACAGTTCTGCATGTCATATTCAATTTACCACTCCCATTAACTGTGAAATGATCGCACCGCAGTTCAGTGAACCATGACCGACTGCAGAAACAGAAAGGCCTGCTTTCTAAGATTAAAACGGTTCCTCGACGAACAGGGAACGATGTAAATGAGATGTAAATAAGATGCTTTGCAGAAATATCCGTTGTTGTTGAACGTCGATGTCTGCGTTACATGTGGTTACCCTCAAAATCCTCTTCTTGATTGAACACATGTATCCCAGCCACGAGATGAATTCGATGTGTCGTAAATTACTGCGAAACTTTTAATTGAGCGAATGACAAGCAATCCGTCTATCACTCTACGTGTCTGTCTGTCTCGGAGTACGGGTGATTCACTGAGGTAAATCATCATCATAACCCGAAAAAACATCAATACTATTCATGAAAGGTTTATATTTAAACAATTGGAAAAGTAGCTGAAATCGCCCGGCAATCTGCTTTTTAATAATTAAAGTCTGATAGAAATCCAAATTCAATTTGGTATGTTTTCACAAAGCTGCGAACGCAATTCTATGTTGGGGATCCACGGATCCTTCCGGAGTGGGGCCTCTGGCTGTCATTGGAAGACAATGTAAGCCACAGGAGTATTGCATAATTCATATTAGTGCCACCAGTTGTTGTATTTATGTATTCAGCCTGCAGAATCGTTGCGTATGCGCGGCTGTAATACAGGACAGTAACCACACATATGAATAAATTCTATTAGACAGAATGAATGACAGGGAAACGTCATAATGTTAGAATAGATCCACAGTGCGATGTGCAGCTGGTACCTGTGGAACACTGTTGGGGTCTCTGCATGTTTAAATGTACTAGTCGAATAACAACATTGGATGTGTGCCACATGTGCATGCCATTTGCAAAACAAACCACGTTACTGTGGTCAAAAGCACTGACAAAACTGCTATTAACTGTCAAAGCTGACAAACAGTTGAATCTTTGAATCTTGAGTCATGATTCTTGAATCTTTGTAATAACTTCAAAACTGATTCAGGAGTGCATGTATCATTCGTTTTGTGGGGATAAAACCATGCTGTTTTTGATTTCCACACACATCCATTCAAATGCTTACATTTTCGGGTGAAACAGTGTGTCAGACTTGGCCATCAATTGGCATAAAGAAAATGTAATGAGTTTACTGGCACTGAAGGAATTTGCTTAACCAGCTAATAAACCCCAATGTGTCTTGTGCACCCAAGCACCATAGACTTTATTGTAGCATGTGGGACTGCTGTCCCAATAGCCACTCAAAAATAGCCTTTTCAGTAATGCCCTGATTCTGGACGTTTGGCATATACTGCTTAACGAAAAGATGTCCTTTGTGATATTGTTACAACAGTAGGTAGCAAGCAAATTCATTAAACACCTAGTTTGGTGGGCTGCTATTTGTTGTAAGTCAAAATTCAAGAACAGAGACGGTACTTATTTTGTTAATTAGTATCCAACAACACATGATTTGTAGATAATTATACATGATGTGTAGCCTATAGCCTTTTCCAGTAGAACATGCTCAACCCAGAAACTTCAATTTTTACTTTGAAACAAACAAAGTGTGGGTAGTGCGGGTAGAACGTTCAGATCTATTGGCCTAAACTGTTAATATATAATGAATGCTTTAGGAATGGATATATTGGAATAGTTCTATCTCAAATATCAGAAATACCACACTTGGAGCCGTGCATTCTTCTGATTGGCTGAAATGCTAAGGTCAACGGGTTTCTCCTGTAAAATGATACGGTCTCTTACATTAACCTCATGTTGATTTTACCAGGCTTTTATTTCTTTGGACTTACTCACAGCGGTCCTGAACATTTCATAAATGCACAAGAGCGCTCTGCCTAGGTGACATCACGTCGCCATGGCAACCACAGAACCTACAGATCCCTCAGAGTATATTTTATTCAACAAGTGAAAGTGTTATTTTGTTCTTCAGTTGACTATTGTGTTAGTGTTATTATCGACTCAAACGTTGTTCCATTTACCAGTGTCATCCCATTATCTACTCAAACGGAGCAGACGTTCATAGGAGACTAAGCCCAGAACAATAAATGTCTTGCGTGCTGTTGTGTAAACTAGTAAAGTTGTCTAATTGCTGATTTCGGGCTGTCTGACAGACTGATTCGTTTGATGAATACAATATGTATGTTGAGGTGTGGGTTATTTCACCCGCTTTTGCAGTTCGGTACAATAATTAAGAAAAAGTAAATTCCTTAACTGTTACACATTGTTCTTGGTTTGCCAATTTCCATATTTGCCGATTGAACCTGGATTGTTAGAATCTGTGTAATGTTAGACAGGTATTTGAAAGCTTTAGTTTGACACTGAAGAAGAGAATGCATTCTGTAATCACCTTCAGTGACATATCTGTGTGTGTCTTTTTAGCCTTTCCAGATTGTCAAGCAGATTTTCTTGGTGTAAGACAATCGCAAATAAAATAGCAGGAATTTGTCAAATTGTTTTCCGGGACATGAAAGTGACCAAAGAAGAAACACATCAGTCATTTGGAAAAACTCTACTGATTAAGCAAACGCTGTAAATTAGTGGGATGTGAGGACTGTAGAATGTGAATCAATCAATCAAATGTATTTTATAAAGTCCTTTTAACAACAAAGTTGCCACAATGTGCTTTCACAAACACCCAGCCTAAACCCGACAAAGCACACATCAACAAGTTGATACAAGTTGATACAATTGATAGAATATGAGCATTAGAGCGAGAGGTCCCGGGTTCATATCCCGGACGAGCCCCCATTTGTCACAGGCCGGCTCATGACCTGTGGCAAGAATGAGGGGACGCTGACAACATGTATAGGCCAATTAACAAGAGTGTCTTTATTATAAATCCAACCATCTACTTTCACCAAAGAAAAGGAAGTGAGTGTGTGTGAATGTCATAATGTATGGTGGCTGTGTGGATATTGGGTGTGTACATGACTCGGATGAGAAACTAAGGCATAAGTATAAGGGCACAAACAAAACAGGATCATACCTGGAGGAGCAGAGAGAGAGAGAGAGAGGTTAATGGAGCAGTGTTAAATAACCTGAGCCCAGGTGGCTCCAATCACAAACGACCCTCCCCCGCCTGCAGAAGGAACCGCCCCTGCCAGGCAGAGGAGGGGCCGTGACAATACCAAGCATTTACAGGGTTTACTTTTATGACTGATGTTTTCACAAAATTAGTTGTATGGGATTAATTGGGGGAGAGACAGCATGTGTGTTTTTCTCAGTAATGTGTAATGCTTTCATTAACTATCTTGCACTGGTCCGCTGTTACTCCGACTTCCTGTTATAAAGAGAGCCTGCAAGCCGTTTGTGTTTGAGATAACTCTGGAAAAGCGAGTGCCTGTAATGCTTAAGAAACTATCTCTGTTACCGAAACAAAGAGCAGCCTTATCCCTTGATTCAAAACAGGTTGCATAATTAATTACTTCCACTATATGATTGTACTCCTACATATATACACATATATACATATACTTCTATATATTTTACAGTACTGACTAATATTTTCAGTAGTATGTCATATTTTCTGTAGGTTGGTATGTACTTATTATATAAAACATTTGCATCCTCTCGAGCATTTATAGGTTTTCTTTTCTGGAAATCGAGCGATAAAACATAATTTCAGGCATCTGAAAGGAGGTCCTTATGAAGCCAATACCAAAGGAAAAGTGTTTATGAAGTACTTTAACAAAAAACGGTGTGTACTGTAAATAATTTGCAAAACTCGAAGGGAAATTGCTTTTTTCTCTATTCTAATGAGCATTTTATCTGATGGAGTAGCATATATTTATACAAATTAGACTATAATCATGCTTTTTAGATGATCAAAGCTCAAATCCAGATGTTTCATAAATGTCCTAACCAGCCTTTTTCACCATATGGACTAATTTAAATTGCCAATTTAGAATGTAAATCTATGTAATTCCTGAAAGTGACATTGTCGGTTTGATCATGTTTGACTTGTGTAATTATTATTTCTACCAGCAGGTCGGGACGTTTATGGGTCTGATGGGATATGGATTCTGAGGGAGTCAAATGCCTCACTGGGATTTCACACATGGCTTCTGAGGGACCACCCCTGCCTACTCTCTTCCTCACCTCCTCCCCCCTCCCTTCCTCACCCCTCCCTCCTCTCTTCCTCACCCCCACCCTCCTCTCTTCCTCACCCCCTCCCGCCTCTCTTCGTCACCCCTCCCTCCTCTCTTCCTCACCCCTCCCTCCTCTCTTCCTCACCCCCTCCCTCCTCTCTTCCTCACCCCTCCCTCCTCTCTTCCTCACCCCACCCTCCTCTCTTCCTCACCTCCACCCTCCTCTCTTCCTCACCTCCACCCTCCTCTCTTCCTCACCCCCACCCTCTCCTCTCTTCCTCACCTCCACCCACCTCTCTTCCTCACCCCCACCCTCTCCTCTCTTCCTCACCCCTCCCTCCTCTCTTTATCACCTCCACCCTCCTCACCTCCACCCTCCTCTCTTCCTCACCCCCACCCTCCCCTCACCTCCACCCTCCTCTCTTTCTCACCCTCTGCCTCCTCTCTTTCTCAATGTGCATCTCATTTATAAGTGTAATCACAGAGGTATGGAATGCAAACACAGCAGGTGTGATTTAGTCTTTCTACCAGTCGTGATTCATCACGCTAATTAACTTAACATAGATGAATCCCAGATTAAATAATTGATGCTGATAAAAAATGAATGGTATCGTTGCGCCAAGTAGGAAATGGATCTTAAACATGTTTTTTTTTTACCAATAGATTTTAAAACAGTCACACAGTAGGAAAAGCACACACACACACACACACACACAGGATTCCTGGCAGGCAAAGACAGTGTTCAGGTAGCCTGTTAAGAAGTAAACATAATCTCAACCAATCCATTGTTTTAACGGTTCCTGAGTCACAGGCTAGAGAGGACAAGAGGAAAGAGGACTAAAAAATTACCGGAAATTATTAACTCATTTCAGAACTATGCTTAATGCACTGACTTTTCAAAAACACACATTTTTTGAATAATTACTTCAACAATGTCTCCATGTATCCGTAGCCGTGACATGTACCTGGCTAGGCGTAAACACAATTTCTCTCTGTGGTATTTTAGGCCTGTTTTTCCTGTATTTTTTTTCCCTCTCTCCACATTTTTACACCCCCTCTCTCTCAACACCTCTCATCGTCTCTGTTTCCCCTCAAACACTTTTCCTCCTACTCCACGCTCTCTCCTCCATGTATTCCAGGATTGGCCCTGTAACTATGTCCTCCTTCACCCATCTAAATGGTAAATATCTGCACAACTACAGAGCCACCTCATCTAGACACACGGCTCTTTTTACCACTCATAGACCGCAACTAACTTAAACAACAACAACAAAATGTAAAACACATTGTATCTAGTCTGCATGGTTTTGTATTTAGTTACTAGCTGATGAAAGATGGAAATAATTTGTATACAGTTAATAGTACACTCTTAATAGCCAAGGAGAATTTTATATTATATCTCAAACCAAGTTCCAAGCCGTAACCCATTTCAGAGAGCCGGTATTCATGAGCCCAGGTTCATTGGAGTTACCATGACACTGAAGCACACCCTTCCCATTGGATCTCTCCCTGACATCCGTTGTGTTCGACCAATATATCACAGTTATTGTTTTAATCAAGTTCGTCAAATCTAATTGAATAAAATGGAATTGAGAGTGTGCTCCCTCGTCTATAGTTGTTCCATACTCTGTGTTGTGTTCTCTGTGGACCCAAATGAGGAGAGCTGCGATGTGGGCAATACCTGATCCGGAGCCCAATAAGATAAACGGTAGAGACCCCATGTGACGATGTGCAGCACTCTGATTGGTTGGCTCTCTGCATTAACCTTAAATGTACCCCAGCCCATCAAGCGTGACCCAACACATACAGATGATTCATGTGAGATCAGGTGGCCAGACCAGCCCAATGTGGGCCCTCGGTTTTCCACTGGTTAGAGAAATAATTCATGAAATATCATCCATATCCTGAATATACAGATGAATCCACGGAATTCACAGAATGTTTAACTTCTATTCATAAAACTGTGAGGAATTAAACGGCTACGAGGAGTCACGTTAAGTGGTTGAGAGGTAACATATTGGCTTTACAACAATGTAGAAATGAGACAAAGCAGGTGCGTTGGTCGATATCGCCATTACCTGTCGCTGCTGCTTTTAAGAAACCAATTCAGCCGGTACAAATATGAATGCTTTTTGCACAACACTTCTGTCAATCGAACCTGCAAAGCCCACAGTGCCTTGATTAGTTTTGTCCTAGTTTTTCAAAGCAAGTTTTCCTATCAACATGAAGTGCATTCATACATTTGAATAATTAACATATGCTAATTCGGAGCTACTTATAGTACTGAGTGCATAAGCTTTCATACGTTTACTCTTCTGAGTTCTAATGCTGGAGAACTGGAGATCTATACTTCCTGTTGTTGAAGCGACTTTAACGGAAGGAAATCGGAAAGCGTGGGTGTGTATGTACATGTATGTGCGTACGTGCGTGTTTGTGTGTTTGCACTAAATGTGTATACAAATGGGTCAAAGGTCAAGAAAATAATCCTGTCCCCTACAGTTCTCCCTGCTTTGTTTTGTGTCTCCAGGGGTTCCTTGTGACCCTTGGCTTTGGGGTGGCGTCAGATCTGGTTCATTTCGCCAGTTTGTCACTGTTTGTTTAGATGCCATAGAGTATAAAAAGTGATTCTCATTACAAATCTAAAGCTGCTGTCCCACACAGCTGTTAAGTCCCATGACGTTCAATTTCACCCAATCACCAGTGTTTGATTTATGACTTCCTGGTGTTTTTCCGATTTGGCTCTGGGATGCTGTGTTGTTTCCGCTAGGAATCTCCAAAGTAAGACTTAGTGGCTGAGAGCGCTGACCGGTGGGCCTACTTCTGGGGATTCAGATAGTTGGAAGTTCAAAAAGGAAATTTAAGTCTGGATGGAAAACAGACCAAGTTCAGGTCTCAGCGGGTGGTTGGTTAATATTATTCGGCAGATTTACGGGACTAATGAGAACTGCACCATCTTGGGATGATGATTTGGACTGTCGTGTGGACATCCCGGCCAGCCAATTTGTAAACCCTCATTCTAGATCCCAAGGGGAGAATTTATTCTAACATCAGCGAGGGCAAATGGTCTCTGACACTACAGTTCTGTTTATTTGCCCCGCGACTGGCACTGGTTTTGCTGCAGCGACAACTATTCCGTCAGCCTGCCCACACCGCTAGAGATAAAGACAGGGAAAAGTAGGACTGAATAGTTTCAACAGAGCACATTCTACTGGACCATCCTCCTTGCAGAGACTAGGGAACCCCCCCTCCCCCCCCTTCTCACTCACAACACAGATAGAAAGCTGCAGCGCTGCTTCATTTAATAACTGTCTGCCTAGTTGTTGAGAGTCAGCTGCTGATGGATGTCTGATGAGACCTAATGCAGACACACACACACACACACACACACACACACACATCATATGTTTACACTGTCTATAGGTGCTTTGATGAAGCGGGAACCCAGCAGGAATAGAGGAGAACACCGGGACAATTCACTTAGGACCGGTAATGTGATGATCTCCTGCATTTCTAGTTTCACGTTGAGCAGGAGTGGGAGCAGCAGGAGGAGGAGTAGGACCAGCAGGAGCAGGAGTAGGACCACCAGGAGGAGGAGTAGGACCAGCAGGAGGAGGAGTAGGACCAGCAGGAGCAGGAGTAGGACCAGCAGGAGCAGGAGTAGGACCAGCAGGAGGAGGAGTAGGACCAGCAGGAGCAGGAGTAGGAACAGCAGGAGCAGGAGTAGGACCAGCAGGAGGAGGAGTAGGACCAGCAGGAGCAGGAGTAGGACCAGCAGGAGGAGGAGTAGGACCAGCAGGAGCAGGAGTAGGACCAGCAGGAGCAGGAGTAGGACCAGCAGGAGTAGGAGTAGGACCAGCAGGAGTAGGACCAGCAGGAGGAGGAGTAGGACCAGCAGGAGGAGGAGTAGGACCAGCAGGAGCAGGAAGTAAACGTGGATGTGGAGGAGGTGAATATGAGACACTAATCTGTAGATGTTTTCTTCCCACTGACATCCTCGTACGTGTTTGCTGGAACTGCTTGGGTGCTTTCATAAAGGTCGATAACAGACAAAAGGAAAGCGGAGCCAGAGAGTGCTTGTACATGAGAAGGCTATATGTGAGCTAGCGAACGTGTAACAGCTGAAAGAAGAGGTCATGAGCGAATAATTCAGGGGGAAATATACAAAAAAACAAACAGACAGAAAGGCAGACAGACAGAGGATAATGTGAACTCAATTCCTGCACCACACAGTACCACTGCTGATAAGTCCTGCTCTGTGCTATGGAGTGTGGACCTCCACTTGTGTTGTTCTCTCCGTCTCCCCCCAAGTACCTTCCCTCCCCACTGGCAACCAGCTAATTAAGCCCCATTCCCATCTACGATAGCCACCACAGTGCAGTCGATGTGGAACGAGAGCGCACTCGGCAAAGCTGTTCATTAATCACAACCCAAAGTAGCCTGGCTCAATAGAGGACAAGCGTTGCTACTGGGAACCAGCCGGCTCCAATAAGATAGCTAGCCCACACACGCCCGGAGACAGACACACGTAGAAATGGAACTGAACTTCTACACATGTTTTAACCCACTTAATTACACGTGCTGGCACATATAGACACACATGTGCACAAAGTTGATGCCCCCAACTATGTCTGTATTACGTTTGTATGAAATTTAAAAATTAACAACTTTTATCTTGAAGAAACAGCTGATGCCACCATGATCAGAAGGCCCATAAGAAGAAAGGACAGACAGGGATTTGATGTTGGGAATCGGCACCCCGAAAATTTTCAGCTCTCCACAGTCATCTGCATGATCATGAAAAGACCATCTGATTTTAATGGTATCTAAAGTTGACTCTTGAGTATAGGCCTTTCTGACTCCTGTATAGACGCTAGTTCCCTTCATCAACAGATACTTGTCTTGGGAGGTGGAAGCGTATGCAGCAGGACCGACAGTAGCAGCTGTCAGTGGCATTTAGTTTAATCACTGACAGATGTTACATCGGGCTTCACTCACTCTGTAGCACAGTTGGGGAACACAGAGAGATGTTACAGTCCCTCCTCAACGGCATTCGATTTAATAATTACATACAGTATGAATGAGGAAGCCAGTCTCTGTGTCTCTGTGTGTGTGTGTTAGATTAGTCGTATTCTAGCAGACTATGCTGTCTCTTGTCATCCCACCGGTCATTCGTCCGCTCTGTGTACAGTGTTGGTAACCAAAGCATTTTACAATATATCTCAATGTAAATCTCTGGCGTTACAAATACCAGATCTCCTATCTGTCCATATCGGAGGGTGTCTGTCGAGTTTTATATTGTGGCTGGTGACGATGGTGCGTTTTGTGGCGGTCACTCTGTTCTCTGTTAAGGGATATGCTGTATTGATCTGCCCAGGACTCTAGTGGCTGAACACTGTGAGTTCCTATAGAACACAGTTCTGAACACTGTTCTCCCAACGCTGTCTGTACTGTCATTAACCACGTGGAGACCCCAGGGCTACGTAGTGTCGTCTGCTCCGCATGATTTCCTTACTGTCATCCTCTGTGGCACCGCTGCTAGCTCTGCTAAGGGTTGTTCGTGTCGGCCTATTAGCTTGAGATGATCATCCACTAACAGACAGAGAGCACATGTCATCTGGCCCCTCCTCTCTCTCTCTCTCTCTGTGTGTTGACGTTCAGTGATTCACCACAATGCCAACCTGCCTCCCCCCATTCGCTGCAGGCACACAGGTCTTATCCGGGGAGTGACGAGTCGACTGGCCAACATTATCTTGTTAAAAACAATTGAAGAAAAGCAATTACCCACATGTTCCCATTGTGTCGGACAAACAAGATCAAGATAATTGGGCTGAGATGTAACAACCAGGCTTCTCTCTTTTTTAACCCCCCCCCGACTCTCCTCTGTCTTTCTCTCTCTCTCCCTCCTCACTCTCTCCCCGCTCCTCTCTCTGGGCTGGGACACAGACTTTCCTCCTTCCTCATCCCAAAACATTTACAAACTATCCCCATGCTGTGGCCGTTGGCCCTGCAAATAGCCTTGTCTATCCTGTCAACCTAAATATGGCCAGAACGCTCTTCGCTGATTTCCTTGTTTTACTTCCATCCGTCCTTGTCCCGTTGGTCTGGAACTCTCGTTATGTACTCTGAGAACGGAGGGTGGGGGTCAGGGTTCAGCCTGGCTGTTCTCTTCCATGACTGGTCTCTGGTTGACTTGTTTATAACAGAGTTCATGAGGGTGCCAGTATTGAGACTTGAGTGGCCCTTTGAGAGAATTTATTTTGGTGAAAAAATGATTTTCAGATACCAGAAATAATATCTTTCAGGGCTTCATTGGAAAGACGGCATTATCAAATGGTTCCCCTAATACACAAAAATATAGCAAAATTAAAATGAATTTGGGGCCTAGTATATTTATTACGTGAGGATGTACACTTCTCTGATTTGAGTTTTGATTTGGGAATTACTAAACCAATCGGAAGGTGAAGAAGATAGGTCAACCACGAGGTATATACAAGCCAAGCCATGTTTGGGTGAAGGAGAGCATTCTGAATGAAGTCACAGTAGGTGTAGTGAGAGAGGAGAAGCTTGAGAGGAAACACATGGATACAGGGCACAGAGACACAGCACAGCTAATTAAAAAGCATTGTTTTTCCTTCTTGCTGCAATAAAGCAGCTGATTAGAAAGATAATTGAATTGAGTAACAAGATTTGACAAGGGAGTTTTGTGTCTCGTCGAATCATAATCGAAAACAGCACAACACCAGACGAAAACAAATTGCATATCCTGGATTATTATTTAGCATTCATAATGTAATGCCACTTACAGGACACTGTATACTGTCTGTCACAGACCAATAACACAATGCAGAACTGTAATATTGCGGTCTGGAAATGTCAGTTTTTAATAATAAAGTGTTTGATTCAAATGTGAAGTAATAGATGGGGAAAAAACAACTTAATGTGGATATTTTTATTACTACAAGCAGCAGTGTCTCAATATGAATTCAGCATGACAACATCACTGTTGAATATGGCTTTGACTTTTCTAATTGACATTAATATAAGTAACAGAGCAGCAGTCTCTCGTCCGCTCCGGTGCTCCGTCTCGAGGGTGTACTAACCCCCGGTTGGGTAGTGATGTCAGCAAACATCCTCCACAGACACACCTGCTCCTCATCACCTCATTATGTTGTGTGTATGTTTGTTTGGCGCGAGCACCTCAGGGATTATTGTTTGCCGTTTGGACTGCATGGTGTCGTGGTGTATTTGTTGACCCAGTAAAGTCTTGTCTGTCGTAATTCTTGTCGTCATTCTTTTATTCTCACCTCACCTTTTTACGCTCTTGTCTCTTACAGTATCGTTTTTCCTCAGCAAAATGAGTCAGCAAATAAGACTCTGATTTGGTTTCTTAATTGTGCTTAAAAGCAGATTGAAAGGTTTCCAAAACACCATTGTCAAATAAACCTGAAGACATGAGCTCGGTCAAAACCCCTTTTACCAATAATTCCCGCTGTTCGTGCACGCCACACTTCTACAATAGCACGTTCTGGCAAACGGGTGTGTTGTATAGAACACAAATTCCACTCCTGGTCCTTCTGGTCTGGTGTGAAACAAATATTTACTGACCTTGAAATCTCTGAAAACACGGTACCCCACAAGGCAACTGTTACTTATAGGAATTTCTCCCTAGAGACCCTCTGACCTCTGACCTCCCCCAACATGGGCCCACATTCAGCATTCTGAATGCTGAATCCGCCACTGAACCATGTTTTCAGAGATTTCAAGGTCAGTAAATATTTGTTTCACACGTAACCAGACCAGAAGGAGCAGGAGTAGAATTTGTGTTCTATACAACACACCCGTTTGCCAGAACGTGGTATTGTAGGGCAAAACGCTCCATGTTACACCGTTCGTCCTACATGTCGTCGTTGTGTGTAGTTGCACTTGTCCTCGTTTGATGTATTTCAGGAATGCTTGATGTCTTATAGGAATGACTACAACTCTGGTCGGGTGGTGCTTCTTGCTTGGCGCAGTTCCTGTTTTCTGATTCTGATAGAACCATATACTGTTGATGTCTGAACCAGAATAGACTAGTACTGCATGGTAGATCTGAGAGACAGTAGTAGCTGGAATTTGGGATATGACAGTTGCAGATATCCTAGTGAAACATGTTAGTACACTGACTAAATAGTGTATTTACGTATATTTACTGATCATAGTTAACTGCAGATATCCTAGTGAAACATGTTAGTACACTGAATAAAGTGTATTTACGTATATTTACTGATCATAGTTAGCTGCAGATATCCTACTGAAACATGTTAGTACACTGAATAAATAGTGTATTTACGTATATTTACTGATCATAGTTAGCTGCAGATATCCTAGTGAAACATGTTAGTACACTGAATAAATAGTGTATTTACGTATATTTACTGATCATAGTAAACTGCAGATATCCTAGTGAAACATGTTAGTACACTGAATAAATAGTGTATTTACGTATATTTACTGATCATAGTAAACTGCAGATATCCTAGTGAAACATGTTAGTACACTGAATAAATAGTGTATTTACGTATATTTACTGATCATAGTTAACTGCAGATATCCTAGTGAAACATGTTAGTACACTGAATAAATAGTGTATTTACGTATATTTACTGATCATAGTTAGCTGCAGATATCCTACTGAAACATGTTAGTACACTGAATAAATAGTGTATTTACGTATATTTACTGATCATAGTTAACTGCAGATATCCTAGTGAAACATGTTAGTACACTGAATAAAGTGTATTTACGTATATTTACTGATCATAGTTAGCTGCAGATATCCTACTGAAACATGTTAGTACACTGAATAAATAGTGTATTTACGTATATTTACTGATCATAGTTAACTGCAGATATCCTAGTGAAACATGTTAGTACACTGAATAAATAGTGTATTTACGTATATTTACTGATCATAGTTAGCTGCAGATATCCTAGTGAAACATGTTAGTACACTGATTTACTGATCAAGTTAGCTGCAGTGAAACATGTTAGTACACTGAATAAATAGTGTATTTACGTATATTTACTGATCATAGTTAGCTGCAGATATCCTAGTGAAACATGTTAGTACACTGAATAAATAGTGTATTTACGTATATTTACTGATCATAGTTAGCTGCAGATATCCTACTGAAACATGTTAGTACACTGAATAAATAGTGTATTTACGTATATTTACTGATCATAGTAAACTGCAGATATCCTACTGAAACATGTTAGTACACTGAATAAATTGTGTATTTACGTATATTTACTGATCATAGTTAGCTGCAGATATCCTAGTGAAACATGTTAGTACACTGAATAAATAGTGTATTTACGTATATTTACTGATCATAGTAAACTGCAGATATCCTAGTGAAACATGTTAGTACACTGACTAAATAGTGTATTTCCGTATATTTACTGATCATAGTTAGTTGCAGATATCCTACTGAAACATGTTAGTACAATCAATAAATAGTGTATTTACGTATATTTACTGATCATAGTAAACTGCAGATATCCTAGTGAAACATGTTAGTACACTGACTAAATAGTGTATTTCCGTATATTTACTGATCATAGTTAGCTGCAGATATCCTAGTGAAACATGTTAGTACACTGAATAAATAGTGTATTTACGTATATTTACTGATCATAGTAAACTGCAGATATCCTAGTGAAACATGTTAGTACACTGAATAAAGTGTATTTACGTATATTTACTGATCATAGTTAGCTGCAGATATCCTACTGAAACATGTTAGTACACTGAATAAATTGTGTATTTACGTATATTTACTGATCATAGTTAGCTGCAGATATCCTAGTGAAACATGTTAGTACACTGAATAAATAGTGTATTTACGTATATTTACTGATCATAGTTAGCTGCAGATATCCTAGTGAAACATGTTAGTACAATCAATAAATAGTGTATTTACGTATATTTACTGATCATAGTTAGCTGCAGATATCCTACTGAAACATGTTAGTACAATCAATAAATAGTGTATTTGATTTACTGATCATATTTAGACCTCAACAGTTTCTTCATGATCAAGGCAGCGAATAGGTCATTTTATTGAATTTTGTAATCCTTCGTGTTAAACAGAATGTGTCTATGGTGTGTGTTAATAAACAAATGCTGTTGTTTCATAATATTTCCATACATTTTCTATATATTATTTGTATTTTTTTATGATCACCATGTTGTTAAGTTGGACAAATAATCTTTAGAGTACTTCAAAGCATCTCCCTTAAAGAGAAAATACAGATGAAAAGACATGAACATTTTGCCTGATCGCATTCTCATCTGACAACTACCTCATGAATAAACCCAAACAAGATCTCAGCTTCAGTGAAATCCCAGAGGACAGGATGATGTTATAGCTGCTGCTTTATTTTCCTTAACCACTGCTACTAAATACTGCGGCTGTTATGCAGTTAGTGTGCAGCTCAGTATGTTTTGCATCAGGCCAATATGTCGCAGTATTTAGTAGCAGTGGTTAACGGTAGCAGGAGATTTTACTCTATTTTACTCTTGCTCCGACTAGAGCTCAGACAATTGAATGGGGAGCGCCCGAATCCCTGAAAATAATGTGCTTTTCTCAAAGAAACGCATTCTCTAAAATAGAACAGGTTACAATCTCTATACCTGACCAGCTAAATTTGGGGGGGGGGGCAATGGCTGCAGTTGACCACATGACCTCATTGCTTATGTTGTTGTTCCAGTCCTTTAGATTTCTGTTTTACACAACATAACTGTCTCAAATAGTCAGATTAGTGTTAGGATTACATGTTTAGGATAAGATTACTATTGTTAGGGGTAGAAAGGAAAACAAAATATAAACCCCATGTGTTCCCCTGGACCAAGTTTGGGAAAGACTAACTCCATTTTGGGATTTCAAACCTCGATACAACTTGACAGAGCCCACATGAGACCTGACCCCAGGTCAAATGGAGCATGTTCTGATTGGCTGGCTGGAGAATAGAGGTCCCCGTGGTATTAGAACCACAGACTCCAGTTGCTAGCGAGTTTCCTCCAAATATAATATGTCACTCTCCACATCTCCATTAGCTCAACCCTTCGACCTGCTCCAAGAGTACGTGATGTGTGTGTGTGTACGATGACAACATCTGGCCCAAACGGAAATGTATTTAACACACACATGCTGCACCTGAGGTCACTAAACCAATCTCATATTGCTCATCTCTGCAACATGACCAGCAGTGGATTCATGTGTTTGTGGCTTTAAAATGTTGAAAGAGTTGGTTTCTTTAGCATTGAGCCCACTGTTTAAATCTAAAGCATAAAACAATTTCACATAGAAGATTAAGACATTGGCTATTATTTACACGTAGCCCACAGTTATTCTGCCAGCATTGTTTTTTCCCAAATTTCTCATACACAAATAAACACAAACAAACTAACAAATAGCAGCACATTTATGTTTTCGATATCAAGACCTGTTTTCAATCTACCCACAAGTAGCTTCTTTGGTCCAAATGAAAACACTTTATAGCATTATATCACATCAAATATATTTATGATATAATACCAATATTTTGTTTATTCTGTAAGATATTTTGTGTAATTTTCTTCCAAAAAGAATTCTCAACTTTATTTATGAGGATATTCATATTTTTGGTGCAAAGGACTGATGTGTGATTGTCCAATCTGTAATTCAGTTATTGTGTGAGTTATTTAATTTTACGAAGTTCTTTGAAGTGTTTGTTAACCATAACATATGCCATTCCCGTGGACAGAAAAGCAACCCATATGAAAGCAGTCATAATCGAATATATATATTCGATTATATATTATATTATATTAAAAACATTGATTAAGAGCAACATTCAGTTAACTTATTAAGTTGGCATTTTATTACATAAAGATGATTTAACATTTCTTGATAAAACTCAAGAATTGGCAGGTATTCCTAACCATTTAAGCTACTAAATCACAGTCGTAAAAAAAAGGTGCTGCCTAAAACCTAGGAGTGCAAAAAGGTGATTCAATTTGTGCTTCATGATTCCTTTTGGATGACAGTGTAATGAATGACTCATAGTTTACTAGAATGATAATTTAACTGGGTAGGGCACTATAAATCCGTCTCTGCATGTCCATATTTTTATGCGTCAAGCGAAATAACCAACCCAGATTTTTATGAAGCGTTGTTGAATGTTGTGTTTTTCCATAGAGCACAGTCAACCACACGGTCAACCACACAGTCAACCACACAGTCAACCACACAGTCAACCACACAGTCAACCACACAGTGGCGCTGTACCGATCATGTATATATATATATATATATATATATATATATATATATATATATATCTCTGTCTCAGAGTGAGGCTATATCAATTAGCTGAATAAATATTTAATTAAATCCTAACGTTCAAAAAGCAGGTAATAATATTCAACATAGCAATATTAAATCATAATTGACAACATTATATTTTGCTCTTGTTTAGTATCCTATTTTCGTGGTACATTGCTTAATATTCACATGTTTTTTACACTACAAAATATTTTAATACCATCATATAATTTACAGACCTCTTACGTCCTTTTGGAATTAATTGTTTATTCATAGGTGCAGGGAATTGTGCAGGGAATTGCACAGGCATAAACTGGAGTATTGTTGGGATCGGCAGGAATGCTCACTCGATCAGTCTCAAATTGACCCTTTTAGTTCAAGGGGCATTACTGCGCTTTGAAGTCCGGCAAACAATTTTCTTAAACGCCTTGCGGAAATCCCTGTTGAAAATAGTGTATATGATAGGATTCACTGAGCTGTTACAGTACCCGATCCAGAAGAAGGCGTTGAAGAGAGCGCCAGGGATGTGGCAACTCTCCCTGCAGATGGCGTGTAGGCTATATGTAAAGAAGAAGGGAAACCAGCAGAGCACAAACACTCCCATGACAACTGCAAGCACGAATGTGAAGCGTTTCTCGCGCATCTGTGCCACCTTGATCTTGGACGAAGCCACAGCAAAGTGCCTCTGTTGGGTTGCCAGGGCAATGGTTCCTGGGCTTTTGGGGTCCTGAAACAGCTGCGAAGCACGCGCCGAGGCCCAAGAGATGCGGCAGCTCTGTCGTGGGCAACAATCTGAGCCCTCCACCTTCCTGCGCTTGGAGAAGTGGTGACTCCGTGGTTTGTTGTCCGCGGCACAGCAGCTCTCCTCAAGGTCGATATCGTCCAGCTCCTCCTGCCTCTGCCGTTCCTCAGAGCTCAGGCTACTGGGGCTCTCCGTCTCCATCCGGTCCTTTTGCATGAAGCACGTTTCCGACTGAGAAGGCTGTCTCTCCACGCCGTTCTTGGCCACGAACACTGTGGAGGAGCGCTGCTTGGCCACTTTATATATCTTACAGTAGACCAGGATCATGATGAAGCCCGGGGCGAAGAAGGACACGACGCAGGAGGACAGGATGTACCAGGTCTCGTTGTTCAACAGACACTCGTTCTCGTCGTGTTTGGTCATGATGAGCGGCGGGAAGGAGATGATGGCGGAGATACCCCAGACCACGGCTATCATGGTTTTGATACGCTTCGGTGTCCGCTTCAGGTTGTAACTCACCGCCTTGGTGACGGACCAATAGCGGTCCAGACTGATAGCGCACAGGTGGACTATGGACGAGGTGCAGAACAGCACGTCCAGCGCCAGATAGAAAGCGCACCAGGTGCTCCCAAAGTACCAGTAACCCATGACCTCATTGGCCAGGGAGAACGGGATGACCAGTGCGGCCACGAGGACGTCCGCACATGCCAGGGACACCAGGAATAGGTTCTGGGGAGCGCGAAGGGCCCGGCTGTTCAGCACGGCCACAATGACCAGCACGTTGCCAACAATGGTGACCAGAATTATTACAGAGACCACCAGGATGATGAGGGCAGAGCCCAGCTCTGTGTGCGGCAAAGTTCTCGGCGCTTCTGTGGTGTTGCCATTCTGCGAGACGTTGGCAACAGTGATGAACTTGGCTACATCCATTTTAAAGGCATCCTCTACCCATGGGTTATATTTATTGTATGCCTGCCCGTCACCACACCTCCTCCCAGAACGGCTTTACTTTTAATTGTTATAATGTAGATCAGGTCATTAGTCCTAGAGCGCTTGAGCAATGGAGATGTGCCGTGCACTATGTGATGAAATGTAGAGCACATAGGTAGAATACCTGAGGAATCATTGTGTCCCGGCAGGCTGGTATCATCTTCACTTTCATAGAGGGTCTGCAGCAGCTCCATGTTCCGTGCTCACACCATATCCAGGACGTTTTTGCCGTCATGAAGTCCGGAATACAAATAAGTCTCCATATTCGGGTGATATTCCGGTGCGAAAAAATCCCCCGATTTTCTTTTTGGTTTCTTGGTCATTCCTGTGCGCAGTGTTGTATGTTCGTTTGTTAGGCGAATGTCCCCGTTACGCACAAGAAGCAGCGCGTGCTGCGAACGGAGGCACACTGCTTGTGGAATGTGTTTTCATGGGGGAATGAAGTGGGTGATATCACTCCTAAGACCAACCCATCACCAAACTTAGCGAGAGAGGGAGAGAGAGTCTGACTTTACATAGGATGAGGAACAGACAAGGCTAGAATGTCCTATTATGTTATTTTTCATCTTTTTACCTGTTCTGTTATTTTCCTCTTCCTACCTGTTATGTTATTTCAAAATCTTAGTCAGTGCCCACGACAAAAAATACCCGCAACGAAAATATGTATCACTGCAAACCTACTGATGGTAACAGTTATTAATTTATTAAAAAAACAAAAATAAAAATATTTCATTCTTGTAAAATAAATACATCAAAAACTGCTATTTTTAAACGTGTAGTGTTATAAGTCTCAATGTTCTAGTTTTTTTCTTTTTCGATGTTAACCAATGAATGGCATTTTCTCCGTTATAATTCTACACACCCTCCCAATCCCATATTAAATTACACAATCAGTTGAAATACCTGGCTGCCTGTTCAGCTTCTCGGATTAGAATTGCTGTAGGCTTTTAGTGATGTAACAGAATGCACTGTTTGGCGGTGCTGTGCTGGGGCTGTGGTAGAGCTAAGGATAAAGCTGTTTAGTGTTTATAGAGGCGTGGAGACCGGCAAATGGAGTAGACAAAGCTACAGGGTCACATGATAAAGCCAGCAGATTGCTATTTGACAAAACACAGCACTGCTCTAAAACCGCTGCTGCAGATGGATTAACTGACAACTGAATAAAAGAAACTAATCTAACAAAACACCATTAAAAAAGCTGTCTTGTTGCATTTTCCTCATTGTACCTCATTTTGCCTATCATTCTATGTGTGTGTGTGCATGCTGGTGTTTGTGCATGCCGGTGTTTGTGTGTGTTCATGCCGATGTGTGTGTGTGTGTGTGCATGCCGGTGTGTGTGTGTTCATGCCAATGTGTGTGTGTGTGCATGCCGGTGTGTGTGTGTGTGCATGCTGGTGTGTATGTGTTCATGCCGGTGTGTGTGCATGCTAATGTGTGTGTGTGTTCATGCCGGTGTGTGTGTGCATGCCGGTGTGTGTGCATGCCGGTGTTTGTGCGTGTTCATGCCGGTGTGTGTGCGTGTTCATGCCGGTGTGTTTTCATGCCGGTGTGTGTGTGTGTGCATGCCGGTGTTTGTGCGTGTTCATGCTGGTGTGTGTGTGTGTGTTCATGCAGGCGTAACATAAGGTTTTGCGGATATGCTTTAGAGAAGCTCTTATTTAGCATCTGTCTGCTGTGATACATGCAACAGAGGTCACCTATCTGTCCAGCAGCACTCACCGATGGACCCTGGGCCTTCCCTGAGTGCTGAGAGAGTCTGCTCACATAAAGGGCGACTGTCATAGTGGATGAGAGCTGGGCCTGCTGATACAGAAATGCCCCAAGAGTTTCACCTGTATTACAGACACAGAACATTAGTCTCACCGGCTCCACCTCTGGTCAACTCTGGTCACCTCTGCAACGGTCCAGTCATTAGCAAGAGCACATGTCTCTGAGATAGTAGCACAGCAAAACAAAAAAGAACATTCCAAACTTAAATAGGCCTGCCAGTGCTGGTCAGAACAGAAAGCATTTTAAAATGTATATATTATTCTCATGTTGTTTACTGTGTATTAGACCTTTATTGAGAACTTGTTTTGACCTCGAATATATGAAAAAGCCCAGCGAGAGGGATTGCATGCCTGATCCATTAAGATGTTGTTGTTGTGGTTTGAATAATTGTAGATTAAACAGCTGAATTACCATATAACACATGTTACAGTATTCTATAACTTTTCATTCCATAAGATCTCACAACAAAACATTGTGGCTATTTCTGATAAGCATTTAGACCAAAATGTAAATCAGTGTTGAGGCTTTTGGGAAAGTTACACTACACATATGCGCACATGGAGGGAGACGCACACAAACCTAGGTCTATTCTAGGTTATTAACCATACCCAACTTCCTGTTAGTTGAGATCCAACTTCCTGTTGTGATGTAATCAACACTACACAATGAGTAAGTCCTCTTACTGTGGCCTCAGAGTTGACAATAATACAGCAGACATCACATATCATTATACAATCCAGTTTTAACCACACATGTCACTGCCAAAATGTAACCTTTTACTTCCCAAAGCAAACCTCCGGCTTCTCCCCCTTTCTCTTTCCACAACACCGTTAGCATTCCTTTAATTCTCAATCAGTGACCTCTCATATCAAACCACTGGTGTTTCACCTCATTCTCTACTGCAAAACCAATAAAAATAACTATCAGATGAAAAATCACCACGAGTAGCAAACGCACAAACCCGATGTGTGACTGACAAGGGTGACCCTTTACCGACACGGATTATGTGGGAGGCAGTAGACTGACCTCCATGTCAACTGACATTAAACAGAGATATGCCCTAATGCCATGCAAAGCCAACTAGAGCGGCATGGACTGTAAAAAGTGCCAAAATGTCCGAGACAACTAACAATTATTAGTAGTGTGACATTTGCCTTGAGCCCATTAGAGTGGTTTAGTTCTGCATGGCCATATTGATAATTACAGCTCATTCTGTCTGGATGTGGGGCAGTGATAATTATCCGTCTTGCTGGAGCGTCTTTTCCAGTCAAACGCATCTTTCTCATGCTCTCTCTCATGTGTGGCAGGCATGCTGCAGACTGTGAACCAGCAGACTAGTGGAGGAAACAGCCAGAACGACAGCAGTTATTTTGTGAAACATACGTTTCTGTTGTTTAGTGACCACCAGAAATTCTGTGTGTGTTAGGGATTGAGATGGCCTGAGGGTAATATGTTCATGTATATGAAAATAAAATTGACATTCTGCATTGTGTTCTGTAATCAAGTTGTCCGACTTGCATTAGAATGGTCATAGTTTTCTTGTATTTCATCATTGTCTTTTATCTCCACGACATTGAGACCCTCAGAAGGAGCAAAGCAGCGTGTCTCTGCCTAGTACATACTGGTGATGTATCAGATAAGGCCCGATCAAAAACAATACATGTTGCTGTCCTAGTGATTAGATTGATGCAAGTTAGTATTTGGCTTCCCTCTGTAAAAAAAAAAAGTACATAATAATTATGCCAATTAGCTCAACTGTTGGTAGTCATTGCACACCAAAACACCCCTCAAGTGAAGCCAGATTTGGCATCATCACAATCACATCAAATCAGATTCAAAGCATAATTGCGCAATTAGAAATCTCATTTTTTAATCATGTTGTTGTAGCTCTTCGGTTTCTGCCTAGCTCAAATTTCCAAATTAATCATGGATGGAGATACGTATTTGTCGTGTGGATTTACTTAATTCTCGTGTTGGCTAAATTATACAGTGGATATTGAAAGTCAACGCCAGGTTTTGTGATGTGAAAAAAAAAACTGATAAAAAGATGGATAAATCATGTCAGAACTTTCTCCACCTTAATGTGACCTACAACATGAAGAATTCAATTGAAAAACAAACTGAAATCTTTGAGGGGGAGAAATAATAATTAAAATCCTTTGATATTCAGAGTGTCAGAAAAAAACTGATTGAAAAAGAGCTAGAAGAATTTGCACTCGAAAGTATTAACAAATACGCGATGAAATGTCATTACAAAAATAGGCTCAACATCATAGATTGTTCAGACACGTTCAGGAGATCCGGGACGCATCATCTGCAGGTTAAATGTGGATATTTGTAGTTCTGCATATACAGCAATAACACCTACACATTTATTAGATTATTGTACACTAAAGATGACTAGCTCACCTGAATGGGAACACAGATTTATCTGAGAATAGAATTACTAAGCACAATGTTTTCACAAGAAGAAAGAAACACATCATGTATCATCTTGCTCCTCTGTGTGACATTCGTGTGGGGTGACAGCTTACTTTTGTTGATACATTCCTGTCAGGTTAAGCTGCTGATATGTATTCCATCCTTGTACCATTACAAGGGAAAGAGCCTTTACAGTTGAATTACAATTGGGTTAAAGTAATAATAATGAGATTTTTTCATCTAAATCAGATGAACCACCAAATGTTTCTAATTTATTGTTTGCCTCGTTATTTTTGTGTGTATGTGCATTGTATTACAGACGAAAGAATCTCCCTAATTATTCACCAAATGTTTTCAGTTAGTCACACGTGATGTTCTTTTCAATATTTCTTTCCCACAATACTTTGGGAAAATGAGAAAACATCTGAACAGTGTTTTTTTTAAATTATATAGTTCTTCTCTGTCCAATCGGTTCAGTTAGTTCACTAAATTACCCAAACACAAACCGAGGCAACCGATTTTGTGTAAACATCTCTCTCCCACCCTCCTGAAAAGTAAGATAAGAAACCTCATTATGTCAGTTGCAATGCCTGTTTCTCAATGACAGCATGTATTTTTGCGTGCTCAAGTGGCCCCACTTTAACATACTGCAACATTCACCGCTCTGTGAAGTCACAGTAGGCCTTTTAATCTTGACAGGTTGTTTCCGGCTTAGTAGTAAGCGGCTAGTGCGTGTCCAGTCAGCTTGTAGTTGGCCCTGGTCATACTCAGACAGTGTCGTCTGGGTAGCACTGGGCAGACTGGTCAATAGTTATTGCATTGCATTAATTGTATTGAAATCAAGCATCCCATATTTCAGGGTTTGTACAATATTATTCCCTCTCTACCGTTCTACAGTTTCATTTTTTTGTTCTACTATGGAGTCTCATTCTTTCTTGACCTTACAAGTACATACTGTTCAGAAAGTCTAATTGTAGGAGCCAAACTTTTGAAAGGCACAGGGGCCTTGGCTTTATTTGCTTTCTTATTGCTGGTTATACTGCTCTCATTCAGTGTCTTGTCATGTAGTACCTTGTTGTCTCCCTCCTGACAGATATGTTTTCAGCTTCTTACTCTTTTGTTTTTATTCTGTGAGTAGTGTCCACGTCCCTGGGCCAGGATCTCTTCGCTCAGACCATCTGGCCCAGTTCGTACAGCACTCAGCTCTCCTTTCCACGCATTGGAAATGACATGGCATTTTTCATAGTCACGCCAACAGTCACCGTGCCAATGCCAGCATCCACAGGTGCACCCCACCCACTGCCAGGGATGTTGCCAAACAGTTTTTGTTTCTCCACCAGGCCGACATTGAAAGACAAATGCATGCTTTTTTACTCGCACATGGCGTCTTGCATTGTTCTCTTGACGGAAAAAAAGACTAGCCAACTCTGGTTAATTCAGATGATATTACATTGAATGCATACAACAATAAATACAAACCTTGGATTGGCTGCCTGTTTGTCTTTGAATTGAGTGTGTCTGTTGGTCAAGTTGTGAACTTGTGAAGTGACTTCTATAGGAAGTTGGTACCAGTGAGTCTGGCATTGTATATTTAGCGAGAGCAAGTAAGGGGTAAAGGCCATTAGTGTTGAAGGAGCTGATGTTAAATCGGATGGCATTCTGGTCAATTATGTAATTGATTGATTTGTTCAGCATGGTCTTCAGGGCATTCTATGTTGTGGATTAAGAGCCCTGTTTTGGACTAATTGTGTACATCGGCATATAAGCGTTTGCAGGCGTGACCTGCAGTAACTCGGGGTGTCACATGGGGCTTGATAAAGCTGCCTGAGTGGCGCTCCTCCTTGTTAAGCAAGGCAGTTTAGGCTTTCGACTTGGCACTGTTAATTTACTCTTTCCTTTATCCCTTCTGTGCATCTTCCTCTGAACGATTAGGGTCAGTGACTCTTACAATCCCCCACTATAAAAACGGCATTGCTCAGCTAAATGTGCAGGCTATTTCCATGCATTTTAAATACACCCATTCAGCCAAAGGTACTGTCCATGTCCAATAGAAGTTCAGAATTCAAGCTTCTCTCCCGTTTGACTTTCCCGTTTGTTTCTTAGGACCAACAGGAGCTACAGACACTAGTTGCATTACGCCTGTCGGCCGCCTCCTCACAGTGAGCTTCCGCTATGTGCATTACACAGACGGAGGCTGCCCGCTGAATGACGCTTGTCACAGTGATAGAATGCGGGCACCAATAGGCTAAGGGCACTTGTTTAGTCTGAGGGGAAAAGGAGTCAGGGGCGTAACCCCACCCCCTGTGGTCCATCAATAGATGTGCCTGCTGTGCCTGCTGCATTTCCTGAGACCTACACATAGACTGAACACAAGGGTTCCAGGAATACAATATTAGACACAGTTTGCCTTCTTGTAAACATTGCACTACCCCTATTACAGCTACGACTTCAAATCAATAACCTTCCAGCTACTAGCAGGACCAACAGAAGTAATCAGTACTTAATTGACTAACGTTTTCTTCCGGCAAATAATAATTTTACATGAAAAACATAAGAGAACATTTCTTTTTTTTAACCGAACCATTGCTAAATAAGTAAGCATGTGTTGTTCATATGTAGATTTGCTATCAGTATTAAATAAGTAAGCATGTGTTGTTCATGTGTTCAGTATTAAATAAGTAAGCATGTGTTGTTCATGTGTAGATTTGCTATCAGTATTAAATAAGTAAGCATGAGTAGTTCATGTGTTCAGCAACATTGAAAGTCATTGTAAGACGCAAATAGGAAAATGACATTGTTAAATATTTAACAACACTCCTAACAACATCTCGTCCGTGTGATGAAGATGTGAACCGAATTTAAAACAGCACGTCATACTGAGATGAAAACAATGCATTGAAAATACGGCCTCATGTCAGCAGCTGAGAACTGCAGCAGTAAGCAAACTTCTTCATCTTTATTTTTCACCTGGTAACAGGACCTACTACTTTATTCATAAAAAACTGCTCTAAGGCAGCTAGAATGGCTAGACACATTTATCAATAAGTGTAATATCCCAGATGTAAGTATGAACTTAAAGAACTCCTTTAGACTTGACAAACTTCTACGGAGTTACTTTTAAAAAACATCTGGTGAAGGTTGGAATAATCTGTCTTCAACACTAATGTCAGGTTTGGATTTGCTATGCAAAAAGATTGCAGCACATGAAAAAATAAAGATATTTAATGAGGTTTACTAACAAGGTTCGGGAGGATGACTTTCAGCTAATTAATTACAGGTGGAAGCTCTCAGCAATCAATATTCTCTCGCCAGATACTATGTCGGGTTCAAGCACTTGCTCCGACGAAGGCGTCAGCATTCCCAGGAATGCCCCCCCGCAAGTCGCGGGTCCTCCGATCATTCCGGCCATGCCGGACGCCACTCCTGAACCCAGGACTTCCTCCCGCGGCTGCACTCCGGCCCGACCAGCCGTGCGTTCACCCAGACGGCGATACCAGGCTTCGCCGCCCCCAGCAAGACCACCACCTCTTTCCCCGGCCTCCTCCTACCGCTCGACCGTCCCGACGATCCCTGGGCTACTCAGACACGCAGGTCTCTAGGAAGATGCACAAGGCGGAGCTGTATGACTTATACGTCTCCCTCCAAGCTTCTCCTAAACCGGCCCGCAGGCAGGGAAAAACCCGCAGGGCCCCAAACATACCGGCTCAGGCAACTCCGTTGTCCTCCCGCTCAGGACACCGCTCGCTGCGTTCCGCAAATGCCTCCAATCCCACCCTCTTCCCTTCCAGCCTCTTTTCCCCCGACTAACTTTCCTCCCCAAGCCGCAGCTTGTCCCCTAGGCACGTTCCCACCGCCCACTTTCCAAGCTCCGGAGTACACCCTCCCCTGCGCCTCCACCCAATCCAAATCCCCATACTCCCTCTTCACAGCCACCCCGATGCCCGTGCCGTCTAACGCCGTCGCCATTGGAACCTCCACCGGTATCCTAACACATCCGCGCCCAGATCCTCTCAGGCGCGGACGCAGACCTCTCATCTCTGCTCTCTCTTCTTCCCGCTGCCGAACCAGAACGCCGGATAGATTGCGGGGATTACTCAGTCACCCTGAGGACACAACCACCCACTCATCTCGCGTTCTCTCTTTCCCTGCGTTTTCAATCGCCTTTTCTCTGTTTACCGAAATCATTCGTTCCGTTTTCCCCCAAAGGCGGCGCGAACTGAACGATTATCAGGTGATCATAGCCGAACTCGCGCTGTCCTATGGGGGGGGCACTTCTACACTTACCACAAGCTCTTTTCCGAGAAAAGCGCCTTTGCGAGTCGCACAGTGGAACCAGTGCCCCTACTGGGGCACACTCGACCCAGATCTGCACAACAAGGTGTTCCTAGGCTGCAGGAACATCACTTGCGCCGTGTGCAGTTCCGCGGCGCACTCCACAGCCTCATGCCCACAAGTTAACCCCTCCCCCCACACCAGTTCGAGCAAGCCCAAGTCTACCAGCTACGTACTGGGTACGGCAACCACCAGCGCAACTCAGGCCTCCGCTTTCGTTGAAGACAGACAAATCTGCGACAACTTCAACGCGGGCAGATGCATCAGAGCATGCTGCCGCTTCATGCACATTTGTAGCTTCTGCGGCGGCGCTCACGCCCGCCTTGTATGTCCAGCCTACAAATCTGCAAATAAAACATCAAAAAATTACTTGACGACTGTAGTAGACCAACTGATCAAAAAAGAACTCGAGTCAGGCTTCATGATCGGCCCGTTCAACAATCCCCAATTCAACCTGTTCCGCATCAGCCCCATCGGAGTGGCCACAAGAAAATTCACAGGTAAAAACGCCTAATTATCGACCTGTCAGCCCCTCATAATTCCCCGTTCCAAGTATAAACAGCTTGATCCCTCTCGACGAATTCTCGCTTAAATTCCACGACATTGACCAGGCAATCGACTTGATTAAAATCGCGGGTCGGGGTGCCTGGCTTGCCCATCCATCCCGACTCATGGCATCTCTTTGGAGTCCGCTGGCTCGAGAAATACTATTTCGCCGTACGTCTAACGTTCGGATGCAAAAGCAGCCCTAAAATATTCGACATGCTATCAGAAGCAGTCTGCTGGATCTTGTCAAACAACTACGCCATCCCCCACCTCATTCACCTGCTAGACGATTTTCTAATAATCTCGCCTCCCAACACCATCCCGGCCGCGCACCTCCTCTCAGTCCAAAATGTTTTCTCCGAGTTTGGAATCCCCCTCGCAGAGGAGAAAACAATGGGCGACGCGCGTCCATCGAGTTCCTAGGGATTAATCTGGATTCTAGGGAATTCCAAGCATCCCTACCAAAGGAGGAAATCGACCGAATAATTCTCGTCTCCTCTACTTTCCTCGAGAAATATTTTCTCCCTGTCTCGCTTTCTGTTTCAGAAATTCAGGACGCTGGCTTCGGAGGCGGACCATATCCCTACTCCGGTCCCTCGCTATTCAGAATTGGTATTCCCGTAAACCTGATGCACGGCGCTCCCTCCCCCGAAATAAGCAACCCAAGTGCCGCAGCACACCCGCCCCAGCCCAAGTGCCGCAGCACACCCGCCCCAGCCCAAGTGCCGCAGCACACCCGCCCCAGCCCAAGTGCCGCAGCACACCCGCCCCAGCCCAAGTGCCGCAGCACACACGCCCCAGCCCAAGTGCCGCAGCACACACGCCCCAGCCAAGTGCCGCAGCACTCCAGCCCCAGCCAAGTGCCGCAGCACACCCGCCCAAGTGCCGCAGCACGCCAGCCCCAGCCAAGTGCCGCAGCACACCCGCCTAAGTGCCGCAGCACTCCAGCCCAGCCAAGTGCAGCAGCACACACGCCCCGCCCAAGTGCCGCAGCACACCCGCCCAAGTGCCGCAGCACTCCAGCCCAAGTGCCGCAGCACTCCAGCCCAAGTGCCGCAGCACTCCAGCCCAGCCAAGTGCCGCAGCACACCCGCCCAAGTGCTGCAGCACACCCGCCCAAGTGAGATGCCGCGTGAGAAAACCTCCCGGGCAAGCACTCACTTTCCTGTACGTATCTCCTTTCCGTCCAGCGAGCTTCGGTCTCACAGCGGTCGGAATAGGAATCCATACCAAACGGGCATTGGTCCCACAGCCAAAGCTCCTACGTTTCCTCTTTCATCCACCGAGCATACGGTCTCCAGCAGATGCCGCGTGAGGAAACCTCCCGGGCAAGCACTCACCTTCCTGTACGTCCAGCGAGCATCGGTCTCACAGCGGTCGGAATAGGAACTATACCAAGCGGGCATCGGTCCCACAACAAACGTTCAAACGCCCGCGTCCACAGGCCAGCAGGGCCCATCCAGTCCAGGCCGTGAACCGCCTCACAGGCCCCGCGCATACAAAAAAGTCAGACCCTTCCTCGAGATGCCAGTCTGCCAAGCTCGGCACTCTGGGGGTTTATAATCCGGCGGCTGTCCTCTGCTCCTTAGCGTTAGGGGGTACTCTGGGTTCGGGCCGAATTCCGAGCCCCGGGCCGGATTCCGAGCCCGGAACCCTCCCTCCGGACAGCACGCCAAATACGCATTAAACCTATCCCTTAGGTGCGAACTCGTGAATTTTGATGTGGATATGAACATATCATGGCCTAATGCTGAAGACACAATTGACTCAAAATTGCGTAGTGTGTGCTAAACATTATTTATTTATTTTTGATAATATCTGTTATAATTGATTTGACAAAAAACCCATGTTGCAATAATGGTGACTTTCTTGCAAAATGACTGTAGAAGATATCTTCAATGATCACTTTTGGTTATGAGATAGATTTTTTTTTTTTTTGCCACTTGCGATGTATAGTAAGAGTTTTTGCTAATGTGAAAACACTTCATGTGACGCTAGGAGAGCATTTCTGCCGTCCATTCTGTATTTTATGTTTGACACCCAGTGTTTCATACTATAGCTCAGACTATTGTTTCATTAGTATTTTCAGCTGCTCCTTATTTAGTCAATTAGTATTAGTTCTAATAAAGTATTAGTATGCAAGTGACTTTCTGGGATTCACCTGGATCTGGAAGTTGAATAAAATAATACATTCCAGCAACGCTCTGTGCCTGTGTCCCCCATAACAGCACTGTGACAATAGAGATGTTTTGACAGACATGTCTCACACTGTTTGGTCTTGGACTTGTTAATGTATTTCGATAAAATAATCAACAAAAAATACAAAAAATAACAGGAAAATAAATATTCAACTATCATATTTTCTTACACCATATAGTATGCTGAGGAATTACAGGAAATCTTGAGTAGAGCCCCAAAAAAAGGCTACAGGCAGTTCAGATCCCAATATTTATAAATTCTCCCCAAATATCCTTGAAGTCAGCCGTTGGCTGTGTCAACTAAACCGCTATCTCTACGATGGTGTGTGTGTTGGTGTGAATGTGTGAGTGTGGGTTGGTCTAATGACAGTGAGTCAGTCCATTGAGCTATCTCTGCTCTGAGGGGACAGATAGCCATGCTGAGGGGTGAAGATGTACATATATATTTTCTCCTCTCTGCCTTCTCGCTGTAATCTATCGTTTCCCATCAGTTGTGTACGATGACTCAGCCTTGGGAATGAAACCTAGCTGTCAACTCCCCTCAGAACATGTTGAGGATCTGCAGTGGAAGGGACAAAAAAATTCCACCTTTCAAAATGTCCCCTTGTCACCATTACCGATCCAGTGCTATCATATCTGTAATTGGGAAGATCATGAGTGGGAAGGAGAGTTAGTAGGCCAAAGAGAGAAAGATCATCATATTTGGTATGGGACAACATAGGCCTTATATCCTTCAACATTCCCCTTAGTGGAATGACTAGCAGCCCTTGAGCATTAGATCGTTTGACTTTTAACTTCTCTTCAAGTCAACTGAATCCGCTTCATAACCCCAGTCAAATGAGGAGCGACAAAACTCATTTCATTTAAAACATCTCCCTTTTAAGATTTCCCCAGAGATATTTACTTATATGGGGATTAAATATAAAAAGCTAAGCTCTTGGGCTATTTAAAGCAAAAGGAGTCACGCCTAAATTCATCTGTGTGTGGTGGGCATTCCTAGGGAATATATCGAATCTCTAATGCAAAACCGTATTAGTCTTTAAATGTGTCATATTGTGAAAAGCATATTTAAATGGGCAACCCACCTGACCTAGTTATTCAGACACTTGCTAAAAAAAGCTTTTCTTATTTATGTTGCTTCTCCGGAGAAATTACTAAGTCCAGAACCGGGCATCCTGCTAGCTCTCCACAGACTCTGGTGAGTTCTTTAGGAATAAGTGTTTTCTTTTTTTTCTGTGTGTATGTACCTTGCTTTTTACGTCTTATTTATGTGTCCGTCTCCTAGTTTGTTACAAAAATAATGCACCCATTCTGTCATTTGTAGCTGTTGGTTTTTTTGGCATGTTATAAACGTTTTTGAACACATAAAAGCACAATACATGACAACTGACAGCAACTTTTCAGAGTCATGAAATCGTTCACAATTGTGACAGAACAGATATTCAAAGTATCAGTCACAAGTTTGAACACACTTAGACATTCAAAGGTAGAAATGATAGTGAAGACATCAAAACCATGAAAAAACACACATGAAATCATGTAGCAAACAAAAATATTGCGTTAAACACTTCAAAATAAATGTCAATGTCCGATTCTTCAAAGTAGCTACCCTCCCAAAAATGTATTTATTGTACCCACCAGTTTCTTAGTAATTAAAGCACTATTGCCCATGTTTTGGCAATAGTGTGTGCAAAAGAGTTACGACAATTGTCTACACAAAGGTAGAAGGCAAAGGAATTTAAATGAAATCAGAGCCAAGATTCTGAACCTAAACCAGAGTCCTACAAGATCTGTAACATTTATTTGTGATTTCCACATGACACATACAGGACTGCACAACAACCTCACGCTGGTGGCAAAGCAGCAGTATTTATCCATAAACAAGAACAACACAGTTGCCCCATGGTCATTGCCAACAATTCCATCATGGCTAAGAGAGATCCAAAATGGAATAAATGACAAGAATACTTTCACCTTGTTGGCATTTACACAATAGACAGAGTTTTGGGGAAATGCATCGAATGACTATGAGACAACTCTAAAAGGGGCCATTTGAGAAGAATGACAGTATGTACAAGTAAACCATTGGTGTGCATATGTTACACGTATATGCTACTTGTGTTTTACTGTGCTCTAATGATTTTGTTTCTGTGTTACTATATAGAAAATAGTGAAGTTGAAAGGAAGTGACCCAGATTTCTGTTTGTGGACAAGGCTGGTTTCAATCTGGTCTAAGAACGGAGACGTAGCCGCCATCTCATTGGAGACAGAGCCACAGTTAGCACAGCAGGCCAACCTGGGGTCAATACTACTATGTGTCCTGCCATTTATGAGGATGGTGCGAGTACAGATATTCCACACATTGGGCCCTGAAACTTTTCCCAGCCTTCCCAAATGCGTTTTACAGAGACCCAATACCAGAACACAAAGAGGTTCAGTTGGACAAGAATTGGCAAACAATGTAATTGTGTGTGATAATGTGAGCTTATACTGAACCAACATTGTTAGGAAATGGTTTGCTGCACATTAAAGGATAACAATGGAGTTCCTTTTAACATACTTCCCATTCCTGAATCTGATCTGTTTTCTGATCTGAATCTGTCCATGTTTTCAGCATGGAGGTGGAATGTACATGACTTCTGGGCAAAAGATTGGATGTCTGTGTTAGATGTCATGAATGCTGCTTGTGATGACATCACAGGTAATTATTGCAGGAATTTACCCCCAAGGGGATGGGAAAACCTCAAATGTGACAGGATGTCCACCAAGAAGATGGGAACGTGTAGTGTTACATACTGTGAGGAGACCCAATTTACCGCAGGCTTTTTCATAATTGTTGACGTTTTTTTGCATGAATGTCATTGTGTGGCAAATGTCCTGTTCACTTTTAATGTAAACATGTTTATCCATGGCAACTCCACCTCACAACATACAGGATTTGAAGGATCTGCTGCTACTGTTTTGGTGCCAGATACCAGACGACACCTTCAGGGGCTTTTTCAGGTGAATTAGTTTGACTTATCAGTCCGTTTTTTTGTAAAATGAATGTCAAAATTAGATGCCTGTCCATTAACATTGCACATCTGCAAATGTTTCCTGTTCAGCATGGTTTGGGCATTTAATGTAAACATGGGCTCTTTTTATGTCCGATGGGGATCTTCAGGTTTCACAAGTCATTTTAGACTCTGAACAATACATACAATACATCACATCGTTTTGTTTCAGTGGATTTGTCCATCACCATGGGATCTCACACAGCATAAATGCACCCAGTCTATTGAAAATATATATATGTACAGTTGAAAGGAGATATAATCCCCATTTTCACATTTAAAAATGAACTATTTTACCGTGTTTTCTATTTGCTGACCTGCAGTTCTAGTTCCTCAAGTAAGATCCTGCCCAAAACAAGGAAATAGACAAGTTAGCCACATGCATATGTTCAATCAACGCTACGAGTTATTTGAATTGGGTTGCGATAAAGCAACATAATTACGCGTCAAAACATCGACTGTCTGGAAACCTTTATTCTGCAAGTACATCGTAGGTTGCGGCAGGTGTCCCACACGGAAGAAGTGTTTTGCACCTGGAGATCTTTTCTCATGTATGATGTTACTAGCTAGCTAACAAGTTTATAACGTATTGAGTGACCGCAAACACAACTTACGCTCATGTTCTCTTGCAATACTTTGAACAATGTGTTGGACTATCTCCACAAAACCTTTACGACGTGGTCGCGATAAACTTGATACACTGGTGTTATTAATATGCTAGTTTGTGTAACGTTGCTGTAGATAGCTGCCGACTAGCTAGTTGAGAATATGCCTATCGTGGGAAGGTGACAGCGAGATGGAGGATGATGTTATATCGCTGAGCTCCGGCAGCGATGTGGACTCGGATGTGGAAGTCGTAGGTGTTTACAGTGACACCGAGAACAAAGCCGAAGCACGACCGTTTATCCGGGGAGGATGGGTCAATCTGGCTGCATACACGCCGGTAAGTAAGTGTGCGTGTGAAGTTGCATGATCTATCCTGTAATAAGCTTCACACTATTCGTGTTTAAGTGTCAAGACGGAAATGGAGACCTCAAAACCCGCTAGGGGCGTGGCGGACAAATCGAACGTTTATAGGGCTTCCCTATTGAATTACGCGAATCACTTAAACTGTACGTACGACACGTCACCCGCCGACTCGCGTGGTCACATTTGAAATTTGACCTGACCAAACGGTTTGTTATGTAGTGCAAGGAACGTGTTTAGCTACTTTTTGGTTAAGACATTTGAGACTTAAGTACGATGTCAATTCACCTCAGTAAAGTTTAGATGACAGCGTGAGTAGCTAGTTACACCAAACCACATTTAGAGTTTGAAGCTGCGACCGTTACTGTAGTTATATAGGGTGAGTCTAAGGGAGTCAGATGGGTGATATATAGTCAATAGAAGTGGAAAACCCATTCACTTACATTTGTTATTTAAAATTAAATTAAAAGTATGTCGTTTTGGGTTCAAACTATTTATGCAACCTTATGAGTGGCCTGTAAACGCGAGTTATTACTACATCACTACTGTTCCAATTTTCCGATTTTTTTCTTTAAAGGGAATGTATTTTGGATTATGAACTAGCAGCTAGCTAACACGGTGGCTGGACCCTTTGCCGCTGCTTATGATGCCATGATTATTTGGAGAGAGCGGACGAAGGACTACACCTTTTTCTATTACCCTTGTGTCACAAAAAAGTATCACAGTAATATCGGATCAGTGAAAAACACAAACATAAAGTACACACAAAAAGTGACCTAGTAAATGTTTCTATCAAACATGTCTATGTGCATTTTGCCCTAGGAATGCCAAGCAGGATATATTGTTACCCATTCCTGTGTTAAGATCGGTTTCGCTGTTGTAGGAGGAGCTAGGATTAAGTGTAAATGTCCTTTACAAAGTGTCAGGTCAGATTTCCTTGGATTTTTTTTCATTGCCAATCGCGGAGTTTGACAAATGAAGCAGAACAAAAGAATCAGGCTTACCATGTGGATTTATAGCTCTAAACATTAAAATATACACTATTTTGTAAAAAAATTAAGTAGGACAGAGGGAGGAATCACCTTTGACTTAAGAATGAATTCATGACGTTTACACACGTTTGAATTATGTCTGTATTCCTGACAGGATGATTAACAGAAAGGTCTGTTGTCAGTTGTACCTGAGATCATATTGCAAACCTATGCAAATACTTCCATGTAATTTATGTACATCATTTTCATGTTCACCTCAATAGTCAAAAAAGTATTTTCTGGTCTTTTTTCAGTTTGTGATTGACATTAGGCCTACTGGTCAGAAATGGACTCTACCACAACCGAGGAAGCATAGAAGGAAGATTCCAGATGGGCCAGTGGAAGTGGTGGACTTAAGTGACAATTTGTCAGATCACTCAGGTCCAGTGCTGGGCAGTCCAGAATGTCAAGGGAATAGGAGACGTGAGATCTCAAAGCACAAAGGACCACACACAAGAAGTCCAGTTTCTCTGTCTCATTCCTCACCTGAACCAGAGCTCAATGAAAACATAGCAGATTTAAAAGCGGAGGAAAGTGACATCCTTGAATCCGATATTAGTTCTATTGGGGATTCTTCTTTGACTGGACTACTAGATGACAACAGCAATGGTAAAACCGCTGACATAGGGATTAAAAAATGTCCTTTAAAATCCCCAAGTAGGCCTAAACCTGATCTGCCTGTACAGAAAACAGATGTCTCTGGGGCAACAACAAAACAATATTCAGGTATAGCTTATCAACCACTATGTGAAGAAAAGGAAAAGCCACAATGTCTAAAGCCTGAGACCAAGAACTCACATTTTCCAAATGATGTTCAGACAAGCTGCACTTTCAAAGTACAAATGGTTGAATTGAAAGTACAAGAAATAGTAACAATTGACAAACCTGTTTGCATAAAGAAAAAGGAAGAACCAGGATTCTCAAAATCTCTATTAGACTCTGATCTCCTTCTCTCCCCCAAAAGCCTAGTAGACAGGCCTTATAAGTTCATTGATGGTTTAGATCCTGAACATAGCAGGTCCCTTTGTGGTTTTGTTGGATTGAAAACATATCAACACAATGACACCTGTAATTATCCTACACCAATTCCTTCTGAGACATCTCTCTTTCCTCCCCCTGCTGAAACGCTGCACGTAAACCTGAGTGACCCAGCTTTCAACCCCACCTCCCCAGCTAGCAAACATTATTCAAAACAAGATACAGTCTATTTAAATAGCCCCTCTACCAAATACATCAACTTAAGGCCCTGCAGTCCTTTTATTGAACCAGACAAGCATGTTCCCCAGGTGAGTTCCCACGATTACCCCCACCTTCCCCCGCTAACCGCCAGCTTCACTTCCCCTGGTCCCAGCACTGAAAAAACGTATCAAAAACACGAAGGCCTCACGGACAGTGCCCCAAGTCCTTCTTCAACAGCTATTTTAGCTGGTCAGTCCCCAGATTGGCCCATGGATGAAACTGAGGTGGACTTGGCCAAGGATTGCCCCCCGATTCCATACATGTGTAAGGTCCTCAGTGATCCTCTTTTGTCTCTGCGGTCTGAAAAGATGGATAAAGAGACAATGCCCAGATCTACTGAAGCTCCTCAAGCTGTCTTGGGGCCAGAAAGCCTGTTGACAACTACATGGAGGGATGAAAGTGATGAAGAGGAAATGTGTGAAGAGAGAGGAGATGGTGAGGTTGACACAGTGGTCAACAGAGAGGACAATCGCTATGTGTGTCCAGCCCAGCTCAAGAAGCTAAGTCACCTGATGTCTGGACCAGTTAAGGACCTAGTAAGAACCTGTCTCTATCCATCCCGTCTTTTTCTCACACACAGACAGAAACATGTCTAATTTCATTCTCCACTTACCATGTATTTCTGTCCAGGAGAAAGTGGAAGAGGAGGACGATGGCATAGGTGACCCGGAGCCTCTGTGCAGACAGAGCCTGAGTCTGGTGTACAGTACCATGGAAGAGAACTACCCAGAGGGAACCCTGCAACTGCTCTCTGACCTGCTACAGCCGCGCTTTTTCCCTCCCATTGACATCACCCGACACCTCCTCAGAGGCATTTTGCTGGACCCTCAGTGTCCCAACGTTCTCTGTCTGGAGGCCTACAGTCTCCTGATGAGAACCCAGAAGCACTATCCCATTGATAACGCCACTATCCCATGGGACTGGGAGCTGTTGACCTCGGTTTTGGCTGAAGAACAGGTATTGGACAGCTCATTGTAATTTATACACAGTTGGATCAGTTCACTAAAACAACAGTTCAGTATCTGTTACGGATTTCTGGTGGGGTCGGTTCGCATGCCAGTGTCATCGTATTGTTTGGCATATTTTGAGAAACAACGAACCAATTGGCATTTAATCAGAATCGGGTTTATACGCCAAGTCTGTTAACACACACACAAGGAATATTTTCTGACCACTAGCTGCAGCGTCAGAACACACATTTTAAGACGTACACAACAGCGCAAACAGAGCAAAACACACAACGAACAAAGACCCTGCCTATTTGGCATATGTACTGGGTAAGTATAAATTGTATAATATGTATCTGAATAGTGCAAAGTAGCATTGTCTAGATGTTTGACCAAATTGCAGAAAAAGACAGAAAAATGTCCCGGTTCAAGTATCAAATTGTGCAAAAGAGCGACATCTAGTTATATATATATATATATAGTTCTGCAAAAGTAATGTCCAGTTATAGTACAGGATGTCCACTGTGGTCATTCCGATCAGAGCCGATAGTGTCCAAGGTGGGTAAAGTCGGGGGGGCTAGAGAAGTCTAGTGCTAGAGGCATATTCCTTAGACTCACCGCTGTGGGGAAGAAGCTGTTCTTGTGGCGGGATGTTTTGGTCTTGATAGGTCGTAGCCGTTTTCCAGAGGGGAGAGTTTCGCTGCACAAAGATGTTGTGATGAGATCTTTTTGCCATTCATTCACATCATGTTTCAACATAATAATGTGTGGCTGTCTGTCATAAGGATCTGTTCAGAATTCATGAAGTTAAAAATGTCTCTGTTCTTTCATGGCTTGTATAGTCTCTAAAAATGTCATCCATTGAGCATGTTTGGGATGTTCTGTATTGATGTGTGCAACATCAAATAGGAAAATAGGAAGGTCACAGCTATTGAAGAGTAGTGGACATGTTTCACAGGCCACAATAAACTGCCTAAAATATTACAGATGTTTCCACAACTATTATGGACTCATCATACCTTTTTCATCTGTTCTCCACCGCAGAGCGAAGGTAAAAGGCTCCGCTGTGAAGTTGTACGTATGCTGCTGCAGTACGTTGTTCAGACTATGGAAGATGACTTCCGGGTCAAACTTTCTTTCCGTGACCTCCACCGTTCCATAGCCAGTGCAACAATCTCATGTAACTCGCGGTTCAACCAGGTCAGGTAAGCATTGTGTCCAATATTTATTGCTTTAATTTCTCCTCATCCTGACAACAAAAAATATGGATTTACATTTTGTTTAAGCTTGTGTGCCAATAAAGTGTTTGTATTTTTTTCTTTACTATTAGAGATGTTATCAGTTGGCTCTTTGCTGCTATTGTTAAATCGGTTGGGGACAACAACAACATGCCTGCAGGCATTATCAAGATGAAAACCCAGAAGGAACATCTTAAGTGAGTTGAAATATACTGTATAGCACCCAAGCCAGCACAGCCAATCACTTTTAAAGGATTCAGAATGGAAAAAGTACACACAGGCTGTTTATGTGTGTGTCATGTGCCTTGCTGTGTGTGCAGAATGGTTTTTCTCCTCCAAAAGCTGTTGTCGATGGCATTGGAGGTGGACCTCTTACCTGCCGTCAACTCCTGCAAACTGTCTGGGGAGTTGTTCCACATGATCATCAGCACTCTCCCTTTAAGACACCACAGGTCAGATGAAAGAAGCTGGGAAGATGAGGGGGTGGTGGATAGTTTTGAGAGAGATTGGAGTAACATTGGTGAAATGGATGGAAGTGTCAGAAAGAATTTGTTTGCTGTGTATAGACACTCTTCTTTTGCCTAGACTGCTGTTGCTGGAGACCCTAGAAAGCAGATTATTGAGGTGTAAACTAACAGAGCACCTGCTACGCTATGCAAGTCCAGAGAAAACCCCCCTGCCCATGTCTCTAAAGCTGCTGTTACACTTCCTAAACAACGCCACACTCACACCAGACCCTACAGTGAGTACTTCCATCTCCCAACAAAACAATAGAAATTAAGACTGATAGGAATTACTAGGCTGTAATTAAAAAACATTCCATATCATGGTCAGTTACTTATGCATGTAGCATATATGTCTGTTAATCCTGTTTTCCAGAATGAAGCCGAGAGCTGGAAGAAGTGGGAGGAGTTGGTTCAGCTACTGTGGATGCTGCTGCTGAGCTATAAGGAAGTAATGAAATGTGGGTCACTAATGGATTTACCCATCAAAACAAAAGCATTTCTCAACAGTGTAATAACACATCTCCTTATTTGCTGTTTAACCTCATATCCCCCAGGTGAACTGCGAATGGCCGTCACTGAGCGAAGGGGCAACGGTCGCATTCCAACTCAGGCTAAAAGTGAATTGGTGTTGCGGTTGGCTGTCGAAGAGGCTGTTGAATCGTTTCTGTCCAGATCCCATGCTGACCTGGGCCAAGCTCTGCCTCCACATGTCCACGAGTCCCTCACTTACCTGAAAGAGCATCTGCTAGCCTCCTCTTGTTGAGGATAAGTTAACAAGTTCAGTGGCTGTGGATTGATTTGTATTTATTTATGATTAATTTACTTCTGTAATACTAATTATTTACCAATTAATTATTAAAATAAATATTTATTATTTTTAAGTTGTTTTAATATGATTTTGTGTTGATGCGACCTGCAGTATGGAAAGACGTTTGAATTTTTTTTCAACTGTTTTAACTAGCTGTAAATTACTATTTATTATATTTATCATACTATTTACATTAACTATTTGCATTCTTGATATCAAGAAATTCAAACAGATTCCCATAGACGTTCAGACTTTGAGAATTCAGATTCTGATATCCATAATTATTTATGTCAATAATGGAAATTGTTGATATCATGAATGTGAGTTGTTGAATACAAGAATGCAAATGGTTGATGTCAATAATAATTCTTAATTATCGTTAAATACTTTATCTTTATTTTTTTCCACAAAGACCCACTAAAATATATACACCAACACACTGTAACATGCCCTTCTAATATTGTAATTGACAGTTGAAATAGTGAGACTACGTGTAGTTTGTACATGAAAATATGTCATTAGAGTTGTGTGCGTAGTCATGAGAAAACATAGTTATTTTCAAATGTTACGCATGACGCCATTAACATAGACAGTGGCAGACCGTCTGTTTTTTTTCCATTCCCTGCCATGCATCCTTCAGCGTATGTAAACTAAAACGCAAATCGTGTTCGGTTGTACCCTTTATTGTTTGTTTGGGCCAAATATACTTATTTCCGGGTCGGGATCATTATCATATCACAAGAACACTGTTCTTTTGAGCGACGAGTCATGGAAGTTTAGGAGTGGATCAAGTTTGTTATTGCAGTCCGATCACCAGCTGTTGTTGGTTCTTTACTGGTCCTTGGTCGACTAAGGTTCAACCAGAGCGGCTCTGATTCAGCCAGGAATGGTGCGGTCCATAAGTGGTGCGGTCCGTCCGACAGCCAACCAATAGCGTCGGACGTTGTTATCTCACACATTGACACACTAAAAAAAATCCTGAGTCCTGACAGTCGCCATGATGCTTTTCTGCTCTGTGTGATATAGCAGCGGAAACGAGTGACGAGAGTAGAAACAAAAGAAAGCACGCACTCGTCTTCGCGATTTGGTATGCTTTTGCAGGTAAACATCTACACTCGTTTTTTGTCGGGTGAAACAGATTCACACGTCGAATGTTTCAAGTTATTATTGCAATGATGTTTCCTAAAGTGCGATTACACCGTTCCATAATGAAGTGAGACACTTGAAAATGGTGCTAACTAGTTAGCCACCGTTAGCTTGTTCTGGTGTTTTGAATTAGCATTAGTTAGCTTTTGGCTAGCCATAACATAGCTACGGTAGTATGCTACTGGCTGCTCAGTTAACCATATTCTTTATCTTAAGTTCGACAATAAACGTGCACATGCTAGTGTTTTTTCATTTCTACATTTATATTAGCTAGCCAACTATGATTATTGCGAAGTTCTGTTAAATGTATTATATATAGGCCGTTGGCTAACGTGCTAGCTCTCCTATCGCTAACATGCGAGCTAGGTTTGTTGGCCACTGTTTTCCTGAACTTCAACGCGTAACTCTTTCGCCTTGCACATTTTGTTTGTTAGCCATGAAGCTAGTGATTGTTGTTTATTGCTTTTTGCGGCCTGTTTCTTGACTTTTGAATACTGTGGATCTGTTGATTGCTGTATTTTACTAGTTAACTGGTAAATCAATGCAATTTAATTCTGTCTCTGTAATTGGGAACCGACCTGCTAGATAACAATCCTAGATATACATGCTTATTTAAACACATATTTTTAGAATTATGTTGTAAATATGCGTGTTTCAAATTTGATTCGAAAGTAGGTACTAGTGGACGTCTATAAAAAGATTTTGTCCAAATGATGCCCCAATGGTTGACATTTATCAGTCTTTATAAGGCTTCTAGTTAATAAAAAGCATATATTTCTTAGTGTTACAGCCGGAATGCCCAAGGAAAAATATGACCCGCCAGACCCCAGGCGGATGTACACCATCATGTCAACAGAGGAGGCAGCCAATGGAAAGAAGTCTAACTGGGCTGAGCTGGAAATCACTGGTGAGTATTGCTTGGGGTAGCTTCTCTGACTTGGTCAGTTTTGCTCAACCAGTAAGCTAGGCTTTGTTAGAGTTTACAGACCTCTGTATTTTGTTTGATGTGAAATTAGAAAACTGAGTGTTTTGTGTACCTATATGTTTAGTCAAAACTAAACCGTGTGATTTTCATGTACTGTATTAATGCACAGAGACCTAACGTACCCGTATCTTTTTATCTATCTTTCACACACCACATCCATCTCTCCAGGTAATGTCAGGAGTTTAAGCCCGTCTCTGTGGTCTCTGACCCACCTCACGGCCCTACACATCGCTGACAACTGCCTGTCACGCATCCCGCCCGACATTGCCAAACTACAGAACCTGTTGTATCTGGATCTGTCGTCCAATAAGATCAGGAACCTACCGGCAGAGCTCGGCCTCATGGTGTCTCTCAGGTGACCTACCTATGACCATGTTTGATTAACTTTGTTCTAATTTGGGCCTGTTGCTTGTGGTGCCATTTTTCTCTTTAAGAAACCTATTTTGCTTCTTGAGGATACTTTCCCCTGCATTTCCTGTGTTGATTATGAGGGAGCTATATTGTCATGGGGCTGGTCTCCGAACACTGCATTGACATGTGTATGTCCTCAACAGGGAACTGCTTTTAAATAACAACCAGTTGCGGGTTCTGCCATTCGAATTGGGCAAACTGTTTCAGTTACAAACACTGGGGTTGAAAGGTGAGTATTGCTTTTTGTCTTGTCCATTCGGTCCTGGAAGAGCTAATTGTGTTGATCCTGTGGCCTTTATTTCATAATATCTGTCTTCATTGTCTATTCCTTGTCTTTCCGGTTTTCACAGGAAACCCGCTTGCACAAGAAATCATGAATCTTTATCAGGAGCATGATGGTACCAGGAAACTGCTCAACTACTTGCTGGATAATCTGTCAAGTTCAATCAAACGCAGTAAGTCAGCCACTCACGCACGTGGTTAGTATTTTGACAGGCAGTAGCAGTTGCTGATCTCTGATCTTTCACCAGCTCCCACAGAGCAGCCCCCGTCTCGGTCGTGGATCGTACTCCAGGAGCCCGACCAGGCAAGGCCTTCAGGTGAGAGAACCGACATACACCCCCTGTACACATTTAGTGCCCCAGCCAGCACACAATGCCAACGACTGAAGATCTCCTATAATTAGAGATCCTTAATAGAGGTGTATGACACATCCTTGTTTTATCTTTCAGCGTTGTTCTCTGTGATGTGCTACAACGTGCTCTGTGATAAGTACGCCACTCGCCAGCTCTACGGATACTGCCCCTCCTGGGCCCTCCACTGGGAGTACAGGAAGAAGTCCATCATGCAGGAAATCATGAACTGTAACGCTGATATAATTAGCCTGCAGGTGTGTTTGTTGACTAGGGCTGAGAGTCTTATGGGTTTTGGTCGCCCAGTATGTCATCGATATATTCGCAGTACATGTCCGTTGTATCTTAGAGGAGTTCTATTGACTTATTTTCTACAGGAAGTTGAAACCGAGCAGTACTACCAGTACTTCCTGCCAGAGCTAAAGGAGCAGGGCTACGAGGGCTTTTTCAGTCCAAAGTCCAGAGCCAGAACCATGCACGAGTCAGACCGGAAACATGTAGACGGGTGTGCGGTGTTCTACAGGACAGAAAAGTGGGTAGATCCCTTGGACACCATGCTCAGGGATTTCTATTTTTCAGAATATATATATATATATATATATATATATATTTTAAATCTACCTGTGTCTTCGGCCTTGACTCTTAATTTCCTTATTCCCTTTTACCAGATTCGGCGTGGTGCAAAAACACACAGTAGAGTTTAACCAGCTGGCCATGGCTAATTCAGAAGGCTCGGAGGCCATGCTCAACAGAGTCATGACCAAGGACAACATCGGAGTGGCCGTACTGTTAGAGGTCCGCAAGGAGATGATGGAGGAGTCATGTGAGTGCCCTATAATGTCTAACAAATCATGTCCCAAATACGAGGTCTGTAGGCCTTTTCTGGCCCCTGTCATATCTCTTCGTGGCCACGTGTGTAGTTGGACACATCATAGTGAACAAAGGCCATTGTGCTTTAGGTGGGTGCTAATATTGGTCTTATTTCACTAATTAACATTGTATTCTACGTGTGTTTTTGCATATCCAACTCTCTCTGTGGTCTTTGGAGTTGGTTCACTGCCAGGGGATCAGCAACACTTGACGGTAGCCCTGGAGCATTTAGTGTTATTGTTTTGGCACTGACCAAGTCTTCTCCCGAGCTACACGTGTAAAAACCTTGTCGGTAGGGCTCACAATATGTATGTGCTAAAATGTGTAATGCATTTTCTCACTTTGGAACATATTGTAATCGGGGCTGACCACATCAGGTTTGTCTAGACCAGGACCAACAATTATTTGGCTACTGAGGACTCCACAGTTCTTTATAAAAGGTCTACCGCCTGTGCATCAATCGTTGTGTACACGGCGTAACGTGATTACTTTACTTCAATCCTTAAACTTCTTAAGGCAGTATTTTTTATGATGGTTTCCTCACCACTCAGCCTTTCACGTAACCAGCACACATTTCCCACTCTACAGCTGGCAAGTCCCTACATGGCATGGAGAAACAGCTCCTCCTGGTGGCTAACGCCCACATGCACTGGGACCCGGAGTACTCCGATGTCAAGCTGGTTCAAACCATGATGTTCCTGTCTGAAGTGAAGAACATCGTGGACAAGGCCACACGCAGCCTCAAACTCTCCTCTGTCTCAGGCGAGACTAACAGCATCCCTCTAGTTCTCTGTGCTGACCTCAACTCTTTACCAGACTCAGGTGAGTGGCTGAGTTGAAGGGTAGATGCATGCAGTATGATCGGCCCACATGTTGGTGTTTAGTGGGCGTGAACGTTTTGCAATGACAACGGACTGCTGTGTGTCTATTGGATGAGATGGACCCATGTAAACCCCTCACTCTCCCCAGGTGTGGTGGAGTACCTGAGTCAGGGAGGAGTGGACTGCACTCACAAGGACTTCAAGGAGCTGCGTTACCTCGACAGTCTCACCAACTTTAACTGCAACGGCAAGAACGGCAACTCCACGTCCAACTCCAGGATCACCCACGGCTTTAACCTGAAGAGCGCCTATGAGGACGGCTTGATGCCTTTCACCAACTACACTTTTGACTTCAAGGTGAGATGCACTCACACATGTGAAAGTGACTCGGCCTTCTTGGCAGTTGTTCAGCTTGTTTGTTTCTTTAAGGTGTATCACATGAGCATCCTGTTTAAACAGCCAAGCTTTTAAACAGCCAAGGGTGAAAAGTGCTGATTAAACTAAACTTCAAAAACCTGATTTAATATCAAACTTAGTGGGGCATTCCTTTGCTATGTAAGTGTGTGTCCGAATGTGTGGTTGCTTCAGTGGTTTTTCATCAGAATGATTTTTTAAGCCTATTGCCAAAATTGACTAAAACGGCTGTATGCATGCAGGGGGACAAGTTTTAGCAATGTTATGTTCTGAAGACATCCATTTTGGAGTCTATAAAACAACCTCTAACCTCTTGTTGGGCCTGCCCTGAAGTGTAGTGATTTTATTTTTTAATTAGTCAGGCTAGAGGTTTAGGTTGGTAATTTAATTTACTTGCTATTTAAGTTGAAGAAAATAATAATATTTTTGTTCTGGGTCATAGGGAGAGGTTTGCATAACTTCTTTTTAATTCAACTTTTATTTAACCAGGTAGGCCGATTGACAATTAATTCTCATTTGCAACGCGACCTAGAACTTCTGTTTAATCGAAGTGCCTTGATGTGTGTTCAGAAACAGATTAGAAAAAAATATGTTTTGCCATTGTTGGTTAAAAGTGTGCGTCAAGCCCTTATGCTCCTCTTCCTACAATTTGTAGTATTAACATGAATGGAATTAGCATTTTGAATATCGCTGTGAAAATGTCAAGTTTATACTTTGACTCTTCCACTGAATTTTTTGTGTTGTCACTAGGGCTGTAGTCAACCAAAGAAATGCTTAGTCGACCAAAGCCTTGTCCTGCGCAACAATTAGTCGACTAAAAATTAAAAAAAAGGTCGTAATGTTTTGCATTTTGATTGAACATTTATTAAACAATTGTCATAGGGCTTTTATAAAACAACAACGAAAAAATAATTTATATAATTAATACATAACTATAATAATAATAAAACGTTTTGAAAATTAAGTGATTGTTATTAACTGCAAAGTGAGGAGCTGTCCTAGGTCTATAGTGTCACAATCGCGCCCCTGACCACACCACACTAGAGGTCTGCTACCCGACCCGAGCCCGACGGGTCCCGAAAAATGTTCGGGGTTCGGGTTAATGTTTAATGAACAGCCTCGGTTTCGGGTCGGGTTCGGATGTAAGAAAAACTAAAAAGGCTATATATAGTTTGCGTGCCGTCACCATGTGCTTTGCCTGTTTGCTGTGTGTTGTTGTGGTGACCGGCACGCGAGACGAGACAGAGAAAGTACATGCGTGCGCAGATGTGCAATGTGCACTGCAAGCCATATAGGCTACACACAGACACCGAGCTCGGGCTTCAGTTTAAAGCCCGTGCAGACCTCTACACCACACGCTACAAAAAGCAGCAGTGCAGCCAGCCGTGTGCGGTTCCCGAGTGTTCTACGCAGTGTTGGAAAATGTTCAGACAGTGTATACGTATGGTTAGCTTATAATTTGATGTATATTCCTCTATTGTGGTGAATCTTTGTGGCTAGCTTCACCCTGTTGTGATATTGTTTTTGTGACTGAAAGAAAAGACTTATGCAGAGTTTGTTGTGAGATGTTGTGATGTAAGATTCACTAACTTTGGTTCAGGTTATGTTTTGAGTCAGTACTTCAAAATGTTCCCGCTATTGTGCCAGGCAGGCCAGGTGTTTAATTTGTTTGTTCCACGATGTATTGGAAAGGGTTGGTGCCTTGGACTGTGTAATGATTTGTGTGCCTGTGAGTGTTCTCAGGAAGAGGTAAAACAGTAGTGGGAAATCAAATCCCTCATTAATCAATGTCACAGTAGCATTTCCTGACAACTCATGATGACATCAAGTTAGGTGTTACCCAGACTGACTGTACCATGAAGGGAGGCAGAGACAAGTGGGCCATTTGGCCCAAGCAGGATACACACCAGTGCCAGATGGACAGAGCAAGATTCATAATTAGTGAACCTAGCCTTTGCCATTTCTCATCCCTGCTTACATGAGCTCAGAGTCACTGCAGTCACTTCAATGTGGTGTGTATGGGCATTTTTGCTGGATAATCCAGTGTGCAGTACCCTGCTTCGATTTCACTGCTTTTCTTCACTTCAATTTCAATTCAAGATGTCATGCGAAACATAAGTCAAGTTAATAAATAACGAAAGTTAAATAATTTATTATTTAAAGTAGGGTTTTATGGGAGTTTTCAGAAACTTTGTGTGTATGTGCTTTTTTGCTGAAATGTGTACAAGAGGTACGCTCAGAACTTTGCTTAGGCACCTTTAGATGATGCTGGTATCATCTACAATTGTTTCTCCCCGAGTGAGAATGGGCCCATTTGTGGCTATACGCACTCACACTGCTCCTGTCTTTGGTTACTGGGGAGATGTTGTGTCCACATGTCTGAGGCGTTAGAAGTGATATTTTTGCCAAAGTGATTTGCCTAGAGTTCATATTTTACATACACTGATGGGCCAAAACTTTATGACCACCCACAAGTAATGCAAATCACATTGATCGTCTTCTATCAAGGCCACAAGGTCTGGATAGACTAGATGGAAAGCAAACCCTAGTCATGTTGGATACAGGTGAAATGGCAGGAGTGAAGACCTGTGACACAGCCACATTGTTATGGCCAAAAATAGTGTCTGCGTTGTGGAGTACCTACTGACTGTGGTTCAAGGAGGGACAGAGTTGGGCTCTTAAGGCTCATGGATCTCCTCTGGTCCAAAAACCAAAAGCGGTCACTCATGTTTCTTTGTTAATTTTTTTGGTTCATCAGACCAGAGGATATTTCTCTAAAGTGTGAACCCTCTCTAGCCATGTGCCATTGCAAACCGTAGTTTAGCTTTTTGTGAGTGTTTTGGAGCTGTGGCCTCTTCCTTGCTGAGCGGTCTTTCTGGTTATATTGGTTAAGAACTTGTTTTCATATGGCTATAGATACTTATCTGCATACATAAATTTAGTCTTTTATAGATACTTATCTACAATCCACAGGTCAGCAAGTTTAATCAAATCAGGGTTCTGTTCTACACAGTATTCTCCATGTATTAAATGTTTCTTATATTATGCCCATATGATCTGATCCCCTGGCATGCTAATGATATGTAATAGAATATCAATGTTCCTAAATTGAATAGACAGTCATGGCTTAATTGTTCCCAGAGGTTCTGCTTTGATGGTGTTAAATGCCGAGCCAAAGTCTACAAATGTCCCCCTTGCATAGCTTGGTAAACAATTCGCCAGTTAAGGTGCGGAGTTCAGACTAGGGGTGGGCGATATGGGAAAAATATCATATCACGATTTTTTCAGGAAAAATCACGATTCACGATTTTATCACGATTCTTTTTCATGTTGCTTTAAGACTATTTTGCAAATTACTGAGCCGCAATACAAGCAAATTATATCTCCATTTAAAAAATATAGCCATACATGGTAACAAAACATAAAAGGGAAAAAAATTTAAAGTAGCATATTTTAATCACGTGTATATTTAATGGAAGTGCAATTGTGCAAAGAAGCACCCATTCTCATCCGCAGCTTCACCATCCATTCACTGTGTAACCTGCCATCCATCTACAGCATCAGATGATCTACTGTGTTATCATCCTGAATTAAATGAATTATGAATTGTGAAGTAAAACATTTTACTAAAATAGTATGTAGCCTATTTATTGTCTTATGTAACCATACAATACAAAATTAAAACCATGATTTTAAAATGCACAGGCTATGATATTTAAATTTCTAAAGATCGAATAAATGAAAATCCATCAAACTGTATGTCCTATTTTGATGTAATAAATGCTAAAACATTTTAGATCACAAGCGACGCGCAATCAAATAATTTGCGCATGATTGGCCGTATATATTGTAACACAGATTCTTGAAATAAAAACATTAGGCTACAGTGTATAATTCGATCATTTACATTTGTAAAATGTATTAGCCTATAGTAATTACAGTCCAGTAACTAAGGCACTGTAGACAATGAAACACATATTTTACAGTTTGTATATTGGTCACGGTCGGGTATTTCTGCTGTTACCCGGTAGATACATTAATCAATTTCGTTATATATTTTCGTTCTGTTTATTTAGTAAAACATATATTTCTTTATGAACGTAGGCCTACCTCTTTTTTTTAGTTCATTCAAATTCAACCAAGCCAATCAATCTATTATCTATGTATATTTCGCAGCTTTTGTCTGCCTGAGCAGGACACGCATACTAACCAGTTGCACCGCGCACAGTGTTCGTTTGTGTTGTTATGAGTGCACTTGAGACAGCAGCAAATTAATCCGTTACATATATCCAGTTTCATATAGATCGGACCAAAACGCGTCCATTTTCATGTAGACTAGACCAAAACGCGTTTAGGAAAAGTCATGGAAGGACGAGGCTGTAGCTTTTCAACATTATATATTTATTTTAATTACTAACTGCAACGCCCGCGGGCATGGGCTGTTGGCGCTTCTAGTGTTAACACGCTGACATCTAGCGCACCGCGCATTGCATGTTGATACGTAGCTGAAAAAACGCCATAGATCTGCATCTAATAGAACGTGCACTGGAGCGCGATTCTACGATATTTCCGAAAAACTGAATCGTGGAGACATTTTAATAGTCCACGATTAAATATCGTCCTATCGCACACCTAGTTCAGACTCATCCACACATGCTGTTTTCATCTACATCACCGCCTACATGAACCACGTCTTTTCTACACACAACAACAATGGCTCGTAACTGGCAGGCCTTAACACCCCCTTCCTTTCACACCACAGTCACGTTTACCCGCAGGTCTGCTGAACTAGGCTAGGTTCTATTACTGGTTGTTTTGTGTAAATGCTCTTGTTGAAACAGAATAGCCTTTTGTTTTTTCAGCGCAGATGTATTCCATTAGGATCCAACAGAGCACTTAAATACCTTTTTTGCATTGTGTTATTTCAGATTTACTTGTATACCGTGTACAGTTACCGATGTGTACCTTTGCCGTACCTTGTACCTATTATCGGTTATGTAAACAAATTGACAAATTTGTCATTGGTTATGAGTGAGAATGGGGAGAGAAATTAACACATTTTTCCTATGTTTACAGTGTTTGTGACTTGGTTGCCCCTTCCTCATGGCAACAGGTCACTGATATTCCTTATGCAATGGAACATTGAGGGGTTTCACCTACAAATATGGACGATTCTCAATGTTTGATGTCTTTATGACCTGAGGAAAAATGTTACTAGTGTTCTCAATTTTGCCTGGCGGTTGGGAAGTGCAGCTCGGTTTCCACCTCATTTAGTGGACTGTGTGCACATAGCATGTGTTTTCTGGACAGTCATTTGTGGCCTCTCCTTTGCAATGCCTTTTTTATTTTGTGTCCCCATGGTGTGATTGACTATGTCTCTATCTCTTCTCTGGGTGTACTTGACCACATCTCTTTTTCTTCTTCCTCAGGGTGTGATTGATTACATCTTCTACTCCAAGCCTCAGCTCAATGTGCTGGGTGTCCTGGGTCCCCTGGACTCCAATTGGCTTCATGACAATATCAGCGGCTGCCCACACCCTCACATCCCCTCCGATCACTTCTCCCTATTCGCCCAGCTGGAGCTCCTACTGCCCAGCACCTTGCCACAGGGCCAGGGTAACAACCAGGTCAACGGCATCCACCCGGCTGGAAGTCGCAGGTAGTGGTGAGACATCCGCACCACTGGGGGCGCTGTGTTCTGTTCCGCAGCCCGCAACCTCTCCCTCCAGCTCCTCTCTTCTTCAGGAAGACGAGACGGACAACACGAACAACCTGTAAAATAAGAAGCAGCCGTACAGTGAGATCTGGCTGACAGGGATTTATAATGTTGTTGTTATGGATATATATTATATATATTTTTTTCTTTTCCTTGTTGTCCTTTTCATTTTCCATTTTCATTTTGAAAATGCTAAAGTCAATCTGTCTGTTTTGTTATGCATATTGTGTTTTTTGGATTTCCCCCTTCCTGTCATTCGAACTCGTACAAAATGCTTTCTGTCCCATGAGCGTATGAGACTGATCGCATAGTGACAAATCTCAAATCTCCCCATGTCCTGTATGGACATCTACCTTTAGCAATACCCCCAGATACTCGTCCTTGACAACCTCTGCGGCCCTAAACAATGGCTCACGCAAAACCTAGTATCAAGCTATTGACACACATCTCACGGTCGGGAGAGAAAGGGCCCCACTTCAGCTTACAGCTGATGCTGTCTGTCTATTACCCATCTGAAACCAGCAAAACCAGCATAACACATGTCTGCGTCTGACTCACCAGCCACGGCTTATGGTGGACCCTTCTCTCTTCCCTATTGGGATCAATAACGGTGTGGTGGACCGTACATGGCATCTACCATAGATTGTCTCACAGGTCTCTGTGCTACGGGTCCCACCCCTCTGGGTCCAGTACTGTGGTGCTCATCTGGTGCTACCAGTCCACTGGGTATTAGAACCTCGTCAGCTGTCCCTCCAAGTGGTGCATTGCAAGTTACTTCACTGATTATATATATATATATATTTTAGATGTTGGTTATGGTCCTTTTAGTCAAGGACAACTGCAACCACCAAATACACTTGTCTTGACCTGTTTTGTGGCGGCCAGCTGAGCTCTATTTAGCAGAGTGTTGTCGGTTTGCCACACAGGTGTAGTCCTAGAAGTGCATCTGTATCCTCTTGATTGAAACCAAATTGAATGATTTTAATTAGTTTTTTTGTAACATGTAATTAGTGGCCAGCTACCATTCCCTTTTGCACACTGTTGTTTTACCTTCTGCATGCTTACCTGACAGTCGTCAACGTTGTCTTGTTAATGACTTCATTTAGACCATTTGCCACCTTTCGTAAGGAGCTAGGGGATTTTGGCTGAGGGGCAAGGCAACAGGGAAATTCTCAACTTTATTTTTTCAGATATTTTGTTAGGGAGGGTAATTGCTGATATACTGGAGTTTAGACCAGCGATCCTCTCACTGATATACACACACAGGCAGATGTTGTAGCACTGTCTCTTGAGGCCAGTAGTGACTTTCCCCCAGCCATAAATTCCCTACTCTACAGCAGTGGGGGTTTTTCACAAGTGTTTGTACAGAATATAAATATAGATTCAGTCTTTACACGATTGTATATGAGCCACAAAATAGCTGTTTTCTGGCATTTTTTGTATCGCAAGTAAATTATGATCCAATTTGAAGAAAAAAAAAACGAGACAAGATTGTATTGTAAACTATGGCTAAATTTTTATCAAGTAAATGTTAGGATTAATTGAAATTACCAGCTTGTAGAAAAGACGTAAGGGGTTGTTCCGGGCGATCGGCGCCACTACTCTGCACTCCCTTCCTGTTTGGATGTATCATCATTATTGATTGTTTTCATGCTGCCATTGATCCTTACGGCTGATCCAGCCTGCCGCTGATCCAGCCTGCCGCTGATCCAGCCTGCCGCTGATCCAGCCTGCCGCTGATCCAGCCTGCCGCTGATCCAGCCTGCCGCTGATCCAGCCTGCCGCTGATCCAGCCTGCCGCTGATCCAGCCTGCCGCTGATCCAGCCTGCCGCTGATCCAGCCTGCCGCTGATCCAGCCTGCCGCTGATCCAGCCTGCCGCTGATCCAGCCTGCCGCTGATCCAGCCTGCCGCTGATCCAGCCTGCCGCTGATCCAGCCTGCCGCTGATCCAGCCTGCCGCTGATCCAGCCTGCCGCTGATCCAGCCTGCCGCTGATCCAGCCTGCCGCTGATCCAGCCTGCCGCTGATCCAGCCTGCCGCTGATCCAGCCTGCCGCTGATCCAGCCTGCCGCTGATCCAGCCTGCCGCTGATCCAGCCTGCCAATCACACACTCACCGGTCAGACTGTTGTTAGACTGGTTGTCTAATGACCCCTATTTCCTTGGCCTAGACCTGTTGCGTGTGCTGCCGGTCAGATATTCTCAGCATAGGAATTTGTTTCTCCTGGGTGTTTTTTTTCTCCCTGTGTTTTACCGTCTCTCATAGTTTCAGTGTAACCGGAACATTGTGCCTCACCGTAGCAGTTCGTTTTGCACTATTTCCAATTGCCGAACACCGGAACAACCTCTTCTGTTTATTTTTAAATACTGTTGAGACATTTGTGAAGATTTTATGTCCTTTTGTTTTTGTTATGGTTTGGATTTTCTTTAATTTTTGTATGAGCTTGTGACAATGTTATTATGATGTGTACATATACTTCCTTGTTGAGCAATCTAGTAATCAGGTATGAAATATTTGTATTCTAAACCCCTTTCCTGATTTGCCCCCCTACTGAATGGGATAGTTTATGATTTTGGTAAAGCAGCCTGTTGTTTCCTCAGTGTTCGATTGACTTGTGTATTACATTTTGTGTCTCCATCAGTATAATTGGATATAGTCTTGCGTGTCTACGCTAACTATCAATGGTTCAGTTAAACAATGTCTACAGGAACTCTGAATATTCTAGCTGTTATAGTAGCTTTCCAGTCATTGTGTTGATGCAAATTAGCATTGGCCTGCAAAACTATCTTAATACTGGACTTGGAGACTCAATGGTATCCTAGTTCAACTGGGCTGGGAAGCAGACTAAGGGCTTCGATGTCAATATTCCTGTAAGCAGTTGCTCTTGGCCTCCTGCTGTCATCCCCTAAACCCCATAAACACAGAGACCCACACGATGAACATTCAATCTTAATCTTCAAGAGCATGTTCCCCTAATCCCATGTCTTGCCGCCCTTAATTTACCAGTCTAGTGTAATACTTTAGTATTTTAACTTCTGTATTGAGGCCCCTGTATGGCTCCATCTACTGTAGTACCATCTGTAGTACCGGTGGCCCTAACGGACGTTTCTGTACCACCTGGACCAAAACATGAAGTGTGTCAATGGTGACTGACTCTGTTTTTCTACTGTCCCATTTTTTGTCCCCCCCTACAGATTGTCATGGTATGCTCTTATGGTAGACAGTTACAGCCCCTGTTTTCTCACAATTGTCAGTAAATTATCAGCTTTTTAAAGTAAAACATTATACTTTTGCCTTTGCATAAGTTAGAATTTTATGAATTTTTACAAAGGGAAACCATTTGAACAGGAAAACGAAATGTATGCCTTGTTCAAAAGCTTTTCGTTTTTTCGTCCCCTCTTTCCCCCTTGATATGTTGTTTTGAACAGAAACCAATGTGTCTGGTTTAATATCCCTGAATTGCTGATAGTATTGTAGTAGATTTAAAGACTTAGCTTTTTTGTAAAGTGTGAATAAAAGATGCATCTCATGTTTCCTTTCTAAAACATTGAATTGTGTTGTTAATGTGTATATCCAATGATTGATTCACCTTTAACTTTTCAAAAACCCAATTACTTAAAAATAACACTTTCTTTTGTAGAAATTATACTTTAATTTCATCGTTGACAAATATAATTGGTCATCTATGGATCGTTCTTAATGTGGAAGCCGAATGCTAATTGAAAAAATTATTCCTACTCGTTTACCTTTTCAAATGTGATTATTTAATCTTTATCTCTGCTGGGATGTCGCTTGGGTTAACATACATATGCTATGATCTTAGACGAAGATAGACCATGTTTGATTCAGTTTGTAGGCTGCCCTGTTGTTGCCTGGTGTCAGCCCTGTGAATGTAACAAAGCTAAAGGTGTTCTGCTGGTAGCTTGATGTGGTGATTTGAGTACAATTCAATCCATCTCACGGTTTCACAGTGGCAAAAACCAAGTGTTTCCCTAGTATGCCCGTAAACCATCTGAAGTCCCACTTTACAAACCCAAAACCTTGTGTTTCGATGAGCAGTTAAGAGGTGGAATGGCATGTTTCAATGTGTCACCATGAGCTTAATTTGGGAATCGATGTTACTGCAATTGGAGGTGTACTTTTGCACTGTTTAACTCTGTTGGCTTGTAGGTGATGTATAGGACTTTCTCTGACTACACACTCAAAGTGCACACCAAAGCTGTGTTCTATGTCGAGCACCCTCGATTATTCTACGTCCCATCTGAACACTGCTGTTATGTCTGGAATGGTTGTAAGGGAATTAACAGCCAGCGTTTTCCTTCAACAACAGTTTCATGTCAGACAGGTCATTTTGATTTTCTGGAAAATGGGCAATAATATTAAATCACTAAGAAATTGTTTTTGGAAGTATTTCATTTCTAGTCTAGCTTCCTTTTTTAACTTCTACAACTTTTCCCTTTCAAGAGGGTGTCTATTACTTTTAGGTGATTTCTAGAATGTCAGCCCTTCTCTTCTGCCTCCACCCCTCCCTGTATATTTAGAGCTCACGGGCCTCCACCCTTCCCTGTATATTTAGAGCTCACCTGCCTCCACCCCTCCCTGTATATTTAGAGCTCACGGGCCTCCACCCTTCCCTGTATATTTAGAGCTGTCCTGCCTCCACCCCTCCCTGTATATTTAGAGCTCACCTGCCTCCACCCCTCCCTGTATATTTAGAGCTCACCTGCCTCCACCCCTCCCTGTATATTTAGAGCTCACCTGCCTCCACCTGCCTCCCTGTATATTTAGAGCTCACCTGCCTCCACCCCTCCCTGTATATTTTGAGCTCACCTGCCTCCACCCCTCCCTGTATATTTAGAGCTCACATGTCTCTTTGGCCTCCACCCCTCCCTGTATCTTTAGAGCTCACATGTCTCTTTGGCCTCCACCCCTCCCTGTATCTTTAGAGCTCACATGTCTCTTTGGCCTCCACCCCTCCCTGTATCTTTAGAGCTCACCTGCCTCCACCCCTCCCTGTATCTTTAGAGCTCACCGGCCTCCACCCCTCCCTGTATCTTTAGAGCTCACCTGCCTCCACCCCTCCCTGTATCTTTAGAGCTCACCTGCCTCCACCCCTCCCTGTATCTTTAGGGTTTGTCCTTTTTCCTGACCATAGTGAACCTTGTTTGATCATTTATGAGTACTCCTATGTTGTGTCACTATGTAGATACACTGGACCAACTGCTTGTTTACCATTCATGGAATACCAGCAAAAAACACTTGCACAACGTTTAAAGATTATTCATCAACAGAGATGGGGAAAATCAAGGCAGCTGTTTTTAAACTCTAGTAAAAATTGTTATGACACGAAATGGTAAACAAGTCTTTTGATTTTTTTTCTCCTTGACCGTCTTTGTTAGTGTTTCTGGACTAGTTTTCTGTTTAACACATTTGGATTGTTTTCTTTTCTCTTATGTATTTTCCTACTTCTGGTTCAAAATAAATTCTATATCTGTTTCATTCTGTCTCTGCTAATTCTTTGCAATGTGTCTGTTTTTTATGTCCTGCAAATTGTTATATTATTCACAGGTGATGTTTAATTTGTACACAACATTTTTTACTTGTAGCCTTTCATTTTATCCAAAATACTTAGGGTAGAAATCTGACCTCAGGGTTTGTGTAGTTGCTTTTCAATTTGAGTTCTATTTGATATATGCCCACAAGGTGGTGCTGTAACATAACGAAAAAACAGTATTCTGAATTTAACATATAAGGATGACCTGTTGTGATGCATTTGCCCTGTGTTATTCTGAGAACAGCTTTAATTTCTTTATTTACATGCAGTACATATATATGCAGTACAAGCTAACATTCAGAGAGTGATGGGAACTCACTCTGAAGGACATCTTGCTTACAAAATATTATGCCCTGCACAAAGAGTTAACAATCGTAAACTATTATTTTCAATTTAGATACCGACAGTTGGGTTAGCTTAGCTCGAATAACCCTACACAGGTCTAAAATAAACTTTTTTTGACCTCGCGATCTGAGTTTTTGGAAGGCACTGTTCTTAATGAAACCCATCTTTCGCAATCCAACGTGTTCATGGCGTTAGGAAGGAGGTACAGAAACACCACAGGTACAACATGCAAATTCAGACAATATTATTGTATTATCTAGTGGTATCTCTCCTCTGACTTGGATCACACTGAGGGTCTGCACTGATGGTCTGCTGCACATGTGCGTTGCTGTGCAAGGAAAAAGCTTTAACAGGCATGATTGTGAGGTCATTTTCTTTTCATACTTTCTTTGTTATTGTCCGAATATTTGTTGGAGAGAATGTCTGTGTGTGAATGTATTTGTGGGACTGGACGTCTGTGTGTTTGTGTGATCGTGTGTTAGGGAGTGGATGTGTGTGATCGTGTGTGAGGGAGTCCATGTGTGTGAATGTGTGTTTATGTGATCGTGTGTGAAAGAATGGGAGTGAATGTGTGTGATTGTGCATGTGTGCGTGTGTGTGATTGTGCATGTGTGTGAGAGAATGGGAGTGCGTGTGTGTGTGTGTGTGATTGTGCATGTGTGTGCTCTCCGCTGTTTGAATCCAATCCTGGCGGCCTGTCTGTGTTTTGTTGACGTGGCAGTGTGAGTCCAGAAGTGTGTAAAGCGCTTGCAGATGTAGCTCTCCTCCTGGTCCTCGCCCTCCCTTCTTGAGAGAAGAATGTTTAAAAACTCCACATGACCTCACACCAAGGATAGTAAACATACAGTACCAGTCATGGGTGTGTTTCTGCTTGTTTCTTTCATGGGCATACTTCTGTATGTTTGGGTTTTGAAGCAGTCTGTGTGTGAAGCAGTGCCTGCTCCTAACACTAGTAATAGTTTTACTCTTGTAGAAAAGTTCCACAAAATAACATTCAGAATAGTTGTGGGCTCCTGTAAACCTGTTTGTAGAAGATAAATGCTCAAATTATTCAATGCTTTTTTTACATACACCACCATTTAAATATTTGGGGGACACTTAAAAATTACATTTTCCCCCATGAACACTCAACACATGATTGTTTAGAGGAAATATTGCAATATGAAAAGGCTGTAGTCATTGACAATGCTCAAGATTATTACTGTAATAATTGTGTGTTTCTTTAAAGTGCGTAGTTCAAGCCTTGCTTTAGTCCAAAAATTCAGAATTTGCATACCTTTGGCATTTTTGTTGTGAATTTGTTGAGATCATCTGAAGAGATTCTTCCTGAAGTACCGCCCAAAAGTTGGTTTGGCTTGATGTGCTTTTCTTATGTGCCATATAGTCAAGATGCTCCCACAACAGCTCAATTTTCTTGACAGAACACCAGCAGACGGCTTTGTCCATAAAAAGTAATTTCACAGTTGTGAGCTGTGCTTTGGGTCATTGTCCTGTTGAGGAATTTTACTTCAATCAAGCATCGTCCACAGTCACTCCAAAAGCCTGCACAACATTTTGCCTTCAATCCTTCCATTTTTCAGCCGCCAATGACTGGAACAAATTGCAAAAAAAACTAAAATTTTAAACCTTTATCTCATCAGTTGCCTTTAAACTACTCCTGTCTGAACACTTGTTCGATCTCTGAACCTGTTAACTGTCTTTAACTTCTTCTCACTTATGCCACGCACTTTCTGCACAGTGGATCTGTCCTCCTGGGGGAGGGGCCTGATCTGATGTATACAGGATGGTATCACCTGCATAGAGATGAATCTGAGAGTCTCCAACAGCGAGAGCCACATCGCACATGTAGAGAGAGAATAGAGTTGGCCCGAGAATCGAACCTTGTGGCACCCCGGTGGAGACAGGCATGGATCCAGACAGCAGGCCCTCTGATTTAACACGCTGGACCCTGTCGGAGAGATAGTTGGAGAACCAGGCGAGGCAGTCGCGAGAGAAGCCCATGCTATTGATTTTGATAAGAACACAATGGTTAACAGAGTCAAATGCCTTGGACAGATCGATGTACACGGCTGCACAGTTGTTTTTTTATTACTGATGGCTATGATGTCGTTCAGGACCTTTAGGGTGGCCGTGGTTCAGCCATGACCATCACAAAAACCAGATTTCATAGCAGAAAGGATACAGTGGGGTTCTAGATGATTGACAATCTGTTTGTCACTTTGGAACGACAGGGTAGGATGGATATTGGTCTGTAGCAGTTGGGATCCAGGGTGTCTCTGTACAGGGGAATGACAACATTTCTTTGCACATACTTACTGTATTCTCTGGTATTTTCCATTGTGATTGATGACTTTTGGAATGTACCTTTTCTGTCCCTTCATATGTATAACCCAGTAAAATAAGTCATGTCTTACCATTTAAGTTGTATTATTCATGTGAACTTATAACCCAATGGGAATATACAAAGACACAGACAGCTTCTTCCCCCAAGCAGTCGCTCTGTTGAACGCTCATAAGTAGCCCCCACCCTTACACTGAACTAAGTCAATCAACAATGTTCTGCTCATCTACCTTATGTATATTTTATGTTTTCATATATCTGTGTCCATATATCTGTGTCTATATATCTGCGTCTATATATCTGTGTCTATATATTTGTGTCTATATATCTGTGTCCATATATCTGTTATGTAATGGAGATCTCACAGGGCATGTCTGTGTCTATATATCTGTGTCTATATATCTGCGTCTATATATCTGTGTCTATATATTTGTGTCTATATATCTGTGTCCATATATCTGTGTCCATAAATCTGTGTCCATATATCTGCTATGTAATGGAGATCTCACAGGGCATGTCTGTGTCTATATATCTGTGTATATATATATCTGTGTCTATATATTTGTGTCTATATATCTGTGTCTAAATATCTGCGTCTATATATCTGTGTCTATATATTTGTGTCTATATATCTGTGTCCATAAATCTGTGTCCATATATCTGCTATGTAATGGAGATCTCACAGGGCATGTCTGTGTCTATATATCTGTGTCTATATATCTGTGTATATATATCTGTGTCTATATATTTGTGTCTATATATCTGTCTCCATATATCTGTGTCCATATATCTGTTATGTAATGGAGATCTCACGGGACATGTCTCTCCATTCATCTGAGGGATTTATGAGTGTCAGGCTGATCTGAAGGTCTGTGTATTTAATGTTAAGTCATTATCACTCTCAGCCGCGCTGCTCTGCAGGTTATATTACATCGGCACGTCAGCACATCTACCTACAGTGACACACACACACGCACACGCACCCGCACACACACACACACACACACCACACACACACACACACACACACACACACACACACACACACACACACACACACACACACACACACACACACACACACACACACACACACACACACACACACACACACACACACACACACACACACACACACACTGTACACTCAGGCATGTACACACAGGCATGTACACACACAGAACTCATTCACAAAGGCTGTGGTGTGAACAGACAGGCAGGAACCCACTAGGGACAACTCGTTGTCAAGGGTGAGAATAATCGGCCTTTGCCAAAACTGTGAAACTCATCGTGAAATACAGGCATAGCCGGCTCGTTTTGCCTGGAACACCAGTAAGAAGGGAAGTGAAGAGCAGAGTAGGAGTGAAGCCGGGGGGACCGTTACGCCACTGAGGCGGCTGGGGTCACAGTCCTTGTCTCTCCTCAGGGAACTCTTGCTGTCGCCCGGCACCTCACACTGACAGCCAAGTGGCAGTCTCGCTCGCACTCTCTATCCCTTTCCTTTTTTCCCTCCCTCTCCCTTTTTCTCCCTCGTTCCTGTTCCGTGCTTGCCATGCTAATTGTCGTCGGGGCTGCTTGGGAGAGGCCAGCCGGGCGCCGTGTTCGCGGGTCACAGGATTCAGCGATGCCTGGATTGGTGGATCACAGGTCCTGCACTCCTCACAGTGTGTGTGTGTGTCTGAGAGATTGACAGATCCTACACTCCTCACAGTGTGTGTGTGTGTGTGTGTGCCTGTGTGTGTGTGTGACTGTGTGCATGTGTGTGTGTGTGTGTGTGTGTGTGTGTGTGTGCCTGTGTGCATGTGTGTGTGTGTGTGTGTGTGTGTGTGTGTGCATGTGTGTGAGATAGAGGGAGAGAATGACAGATCCTACACACTAATGAGTGAGGTAGAAGGCAACGAATAGAGTCAAAAAGGGGAGCTGGACGGCATGATGGCAATACTGAGTTTGTTTGTGCCAGAGAGAGAAAGTCTGAGAGAAGCAATAACAGCCTACCTTAGCGTATACTCAGTTCGGGGTTCAAAGCCTAACAGACCGGTAGTTTTGCCCATTAATTACATCTTACATTGTTATTTTGTCTAGAAATAAAAATGACATATAATTGTTAGAATTTACGTAAACTGGTAAACACTATAGTTTGCCCACACTCTTTTAACCATTAGAATGCATAGTCTAATTGTTCTTTATAAACATCTATTTTGTACAAACTGAACTTTTTATCAAATTTCTATGTGAAGCATGTCATGGAAAAGGAACCGTGGAAAGAAATCTCCAGAAATAACATATAATAATTTAAAGACAAAGCAAATTCTTACAATGAATACAGTTCAGACCTTTAACATGTTGATATGATAACGATATGCATTTCTAATAAATTTTTAAAACAGAAGCTATCCAAACCCATCCATCCAGTGAACCACTCCCTGAGCGGATCAAAATAGTTCATCAAATTGTAGCTGGCAGTCTGCACTTTAACCCCATAGACATTTCATCAGATCAAATCCAAAGTGCTGGAGAATAAAACGTGTCATCGTCCAGATACTTTTAGCTCACTGTGAACCTCACTATAAAGAACATGCATGTGTTTTTAAATGTTCTGATTAAGGCTTGAGAGCAGACATTTGTTGTGTCCTTTTTTTGTGTTCGAATCTTACATAACGTCCCACAAATGGTTAATAACGGTTGATATTGTTGATAACATTTGACTCATGAGTAATGAATTACAGCACACATGCTGAGGGACATGTGTCAGACTTTAAAGTATGGTTCACTTTGGCCAAATGGTGGCACTGTTGGACTGGGAAAAACATTCAAACAAGTTAAATGGCTAATCGCAGCCATAATGTTCACAATATAGGTACATCAATGCTACATAATAAAGCTGATGGATACCACACAAGCTTAGGTGCAAAAATAGATGTTTAAAGTAGTGACCTTGAGTCGTAATGGTAGAAAAATACATGTAAAATGGTCGGAAATATAAATATAAATTCTAAAATATTGTGTTCTATGCTTGTGATATTTGGCAAACGTGTTAAGGAGTCTAGCAGCTCATCATAGGCAATGTCTCCAAGTGGCCTCGATCGTAGCAAAGTGTAGCTCAATGCTGAAGCTTATCAATGCTGCTTGTTTCTTTAAGCATTTTAATAATTATATTCAGAAGCTCTGCCTTGCGCCATGCTTAATCAATTTAGCTATACAGTTTGGTGATATATATAAAAATCAGGTGGACTAGATTCTTTTTTTAATGATTAAAATCACCATCACAATAAACTGGTCTATTTCATTCTGGAGCAGAATTTAATAAAAAAAACATGGACAACCATTTACATCAGCCTCAAACGAATATGATATTATTCTAATCATATTATTAAAAAAATATATAAACCTTTAAAGTAATTGTTTCTCTCTAACCCGAAGATATTTGATAGGTTTATTTAATTTTGAAGTAGCTGTTAATTTAACTAATAAGGAACATGGTTTCAGTTCAACATTGGCAAAATCTGTGTCCCCTGTAACAAGTCGAAATTTGCCCAAATGTTCTAAATTTACAAGGTATATCATAGAAATCTTACAGAGACACTCTGTGTATCATGTTCCAGAAATTAAGGTATACAGTATTCGTGATATTTTGCAGGATCAGAATGTTCAAAAATTGTCAAAACATAGGGAAACATTTCATTAAAACTCCTGCGTGATTTAAGAAACAGTCGCCATAGTTCAAACTTGTTGGTCCAGCAGATCTAACAGATGCTCAATCAGATTGAGATCTGGGGAATTTGTAAGCCAGGGCAAGACCTTTAACTCTTTATCATGTCGTTCAAACCATTCTGAACAATGTGTGCAGTGTAAGTACTTTTTCTTCTCGTAGGTTGAATGTGTCCCTAAATGTCCAATAATGGTTAAGAAACACATGTGAATCCAGGGACTTCAAGTCCAGATTACATTAGAGCCAGGCTATGGAATAATTTGTGACTTATAATCTTGAATAGCTAGCAGTCACAATGCATGTAGATAGTGGAGTGAAGTAGCTAGCTACCTGTCGTTTGCGCGCAGAGAAGAGTTGCGCAGTTGGCATCAACCACGGGTAAGCACAAAACATTTCCACTCTCATCATTGTAGAGTCTTAGAATCTTGTCAAGACTTCAGTTTAACAAAATGGGCATCTCAACGCATTATACTAAAGCTGACGGAGATCTCACAAGCTGTTTTGCGGCAATAGACATTTAGAGCAGGCGACGGCAGTCGAACGTTGTACAAAAATATACGGCAAGCGGTCTGAAAGGCATGTCAGGAATTTCACATGATGTTCTATGCTGAGTTGTGATATTTGGCAAGCGTGGTAGGGGGGGTAGAGACTTAGCTTATTGTAGGCCAATTTGTTCTGACTCAAGCATTGTATTGCACACAGCTGTATCCTGTCAATGCTGCTCGCAGCTCAAATTTATGTTGTTCTTCTGTAAGCGTGCGATGTGTTGGGTATGGGATCACGTTACAGTTCAATGTTGGATGCTTTTATTAGAATGGATGAGCCTTTGTTTATGGCTGTTTATTCTCTACCATTTAGAGTTATCCCTCTGTCCAAGGCAGGGTTAAAATACGGCAGCCATTGGGATGATTGCTGTAATAATTGGTTGGAACTTTCAGGCATTTAGAGCTGTGTTTTAGTTCCCTAACTAACTTTGCTTCGCTAGGGTACTCGTACACCACAGTGAGTGATGGGGATTTCTGCTTTCTCGTTGGTGTGAGTGTGAGGACAGTGACTCTAGGCCCTCTGACTCCTTTCATATTGAAGAATCACTTCACTTCAGGCTAAACTAGCAGTGACATTCCCCTTTAAGACCTACTGTCCAAAGTGTGTATTACACCAATGTAAGATTCACGGCTGTCCTTAAGTCTGTCCGCACGCCAACAGTACACTGAAGTCGGTATTTTAAGCGTGTCCTTTCTTTCTCCGTGTGCTTGGAAAACGACACTAACCAAACTGTCTTCGCTGCTGTTTTGTATTTGGCTGGTTTCTTTGCTTTGTTAGTGCATGTAAGAGACAGCTGTATGTGTTTAGTCTTGTTTCCAGGCATTGCATTTGTATTCGTATCTTAGATAATTCCTCCACAGGGTTGAGGAGTGACGGGTAAGGTGGACGGGGTGCCCACCACACTGTGTTATATAGGCCCATACACTTCACATTGGTCGATTTCTCCTTACTCTGCACACACTCCTCTCTCCACACTCTCCTCACTCTCCACACACTCCTCACTCTCCTCACTCTCCTCACTCCACACTCTCCTCACTCTCTTCTCTCTTCTCACTCTCCTCACTCTCTTCTCTCTTCTCACTCTCCTCACTCGTCACTCTCCACACTCTCCTCATTCTCCTCACTCTCCTCACAACCTTTTCCTCACCTGGCACGACACTTCCATAGAGGTCATCCAGGCATTAAATGAGAGGCTCTGTGTTGTATGCCACAGTTAGCAATTTGCGATATCAACCTATCAGAGGATGTTGGCACCTCTCTGGCTCAGGACATACACTGTGGCACTTTGCCCAAACACATTCCTTCCTCGAAGCCATGTCTTGGCCAAGTTGAAACCAGCCTCATGCACAAATATGAGTATGTTTGCCTGGCTTCAATCTCTCTAAAATAAATCCACACGGTAACATAAGAGCTTAAGGTAGTTTACATACCTATACCTGAAAAGATGCCTAAAATGTGCCTTTTGCCTGTTTGGTTTCGTTCAAAACAAGTTCTGTGTTTTATAGTCTTCATACCTGGACATATTGGTTCTCTCAAAGAGGACAATATACAACTGCTTTATCTTGACTTGACGTTGTTTCTGGACTCTAGAAGTAGTTGTTATGCTTTCAGAGTAAATATTTCACTGATAACACAGTGTACCAAATCTCAGTTTCATGCCATTGTTCCGGAGTACCACTTCAAGATTGCTGTTTCCTGCACAGCAGTGAAAATCCTACCGCCCTTATGTTTGAAAGGTAGCCGTTGGGTCCATGCAGAAATACTGAAACAATTACACACACGTGGGATTGGAGGCTTTCCTCAATTAATTTCTATGATGTGCCGTTTTGTCAGAAGCTCTTGCAGAATGCACATCTTACATGTTGTTTTTCGGGAATCTTCTAACAACAAATGCTCTCTCAGACCAGCCGTTCTCATTGTTTGACCATAATTTATTACATGATCGATTATTGTAGCCCTACTCAGATCTGAGACTACAACTCATAATCTTCCTGTCATTCTTCCACCACACATATGTAATCCTCTCCTTCTCCCAGCAACTCTTCTTCATCGGACAGACTCTTCTCTGGCTGGGTCCATGTAAACTCACAGTGCACAAGTGTTTCTAAGACGTCTGCTGTGGTCTAGATGGCAATGCAATTGAAATTCTAACACCTGGGTAGGTGTTTAGCTACAGTGGGAATCAGCTGTGGCTGTTGGAAATGTTTTGCTAGTATTTCAATATGGTATTACTGTAGAATTGTAGCAAATTGCTGTCATATTCAATTTTCTGTTATCTAAGGTTTTGAACTTACGTTTAACAGTTTTGAAGAGAGTGTGAGGACATGTGCAAGTAGGTAGATATAGTTTTGGCGATGTTTGGGTTTTAGTGAGTAATGTTATTTGAATGATGATGTCATTAAATTCATTTCGTGCCAAAGAACTGAAAAATGATCCACAGTTTAGCCCACTGCTGTTGTGCTCACTGTGTGAAGAGTTGAACTTGAAAAAGTGACCTAAGTATTAAGGAATGGGTCCTAGTGATTGGAAAAAACTTTCAGAAACATAATCAAAACAAGACATAGAAAAAGGACAAAACAAATAAAACACAGTTAATCTTAGCAATGTCAAACAAAAATGACTACAGAATACTCACAATAACAACCACAGAGTACTCACAGTAATGACCACAGAGTACTCACAATAATGACCACAGAGTACTCACAGTAATGACCACAGAGTACTCACAATAATGACCACAGAGTACTCACAGTAATGACCACAGCGTACTCACAATAATGACCACAGAGTACTCACAATAACAACCACAGAGTACTCACAGTAATGACCACAGAGTACTCACAATAATGACCACAGAGTACTCACAGTAATGACCACAGAGTACTCACAATAATGACCACAGAGTACTCACAATAACAACCACAGAGTACTCACAGTAATGACCACAGAGTACTCACAATAATGACCACAGAGTACTCACAATAACAACCACAGAGTACTCACAGTAATGACCACAGCGTACTCACAATAATGACCACAGAGTACTCACAATAACAACCACAGAGTACTCACAGTAATGACCACAGCGTACTCACAATAATGACCACAGAGTACTCACAATAACAACCACAGAGTACTCACAGTAATGACCACAGCGTACTCACAATAATGACCACAGAGTACTCACAGTAATGACCACAGAGTACTCACAGTAATGACCACAGAGTACTCACAATAATGACCACAGAGTACTCACAGTAATGACCACATAGTACTCACAGTAATGACCACAGAGTACTCACAGTAATGACCACAGAGTACTCACAGTAATGACCACAGAGTACTCACAATAATGACCACAGAGTACTCACAATAATGACCACAGAGTACTCACAGTAATGACCACAGAGTACTCACAATAATGACCACAGAGTACTCACAATAATGACCACAGAGTACTCACAGTAATGACCACAGAGTACTCTCAATAATGACCACAGAGTACTCACAGTAATGACCACAGTGTACTCACAATAATGACCACAGAGTACTCACAATAATGACCACAGAGTACTCACAATAATGACCACAGAGTACTCACAGTAATGACCACAGAGTACTCACAGTAATGACCACAGAGTACTCACAGTAATGACCACAGAGTACTCACAATAATGACCACAGAGTACTCACAATAATGACCACAGAGTACTCACAATAATGACCACAGAGTACTCACAATAATGACCACAGAGTACTCACAATAATGACCACAGAGTACTCACAGAAATGACCACAGAGTACTCACAATAATGACCACAGAGTACTCACAGAAATGACCACAGAGTACTCACAATAATGACCACAGAGTACTCACAGTAATGACCACAGAGTACTCACAATAATGACCACAGAGTACTCACAGTAATGACCACAGAGTACTCACAGTAATGACCACAGAGTACTTACAGTAATGACCACAGAGTACTCACAGTAATGACCACAGAAAAAAGGTTATGATTTGGGCCTTGCTGGAACTGGCGCACTTTTCCTCTGATTAGTTTGCTGGTGACAGCAGTAGCAGGATACATTATGAAATATTAGAAACAGATTTTTTGTTCAGATTCAACAAAATGTCAGTTGGATGGATTTTTATCCAGCAGGACCCAAAACATACAGACGTACCAATGACATTATCAGCGCAGATATGTTATTGACTGGCTGAGTCAGTCACAACATGTGTTGTATTTTCTAGAATGGATGAAAAGAACGCCACTGGCAGTCCAGTCTCTGGTGCTTGAGTACAGAGGCCTCAAAAAAATTCAATAATGTGTCACCTTGTGTAATTATTGTAAAAAAAACTTGAACTGTATTTACGGACAAACACTGTTAGATGTGTGTCTGTGGTAAACAACTGTGTTCTCCTCATCTGAACAATGTTGCAGAATTAACTCACTGAAGATCATCAGACAGAATGGACGTAGGAAGGAAGGTTGGGGGAAAGAAAGAGGGAGGAAGGGAGGTTGGGAGAGGAAGGAGGAAGGAAGGGACGTTGGGAGAGGAAGGAGGAAGGAAGGGAGGTTGGGAGAAGAAAGAGGAAGGTTGGGAGGGAGGAAAACCACATGTGTATGTGGGACATTATCTGCATACTTTCATATAACGCATAGAGACATGCTTTAAAAACACCATGTCGTCCAGACTCCACACAATAACATGTGCTTCATCAGTGGGCTGCTGACATGAGAATAACAACACTAGAAGTGAACTAAGGACATAGAAAATATGTTCCTGAGTGAATAGCCCAGAGGGAAACATTTTAGAAATTGGCCACTTTAGATTGGAGAAGGCAAATTATTATTTTCCTAAAGTTCATTGCCTTTTGATTCTGTTTTGCCGTGGTAACTACATACCTGCTAATGTGGTCATCACTGCATCATCTGATGTGTTGGGCAAACACAACTGACAGTATGTACAGTATGGCCAACACAACTGACAGTGTGTACTGTATGGCCAACACAACTGACAGTATGTACAGTATGGCCAAAACAACTGACAGTATGTACAGTATGGCCAACACAACTGACAGTATGTACAGTATGGCCAACACAACTGACAGTATGTACAGTATGGCCAACACAACTGACAGTATGTACAGTATGGCCAACACAACTGACAGTATGTACAGTATGGCCAAAACAACTGACAGTATGTACAGTATGGCCAACACAACTGACAGTATGTACAGTATGGCCAACACAACTGACAGTATGTACAGTATGGCCAACACAACTGACAGTATGTACAGTATGGCAAACACAACTGACAGTATGTACAGTATGGCCAAAACAACTGACAGTATGTACAGTATGGCCAAAACAACTGACAGTATGTACAGTATGGCCAAAACAACTGACAGTATGTACAGTATGGCCAACACAACTGACCGTATGTACAGTAAAGCCAACACAACTGACCGTATGTACAGTAAGGCCAACACAACTGACCGTATGTACAGTAAGGCCAACACAACTGACAGTATGTACAGTAAGGCCAACACAACTGACAGTATGTACAGAATGGCCAACACAACTGACAGTATGTACAGTAAGGCCAACACAACTGACAGTATGTACAGAATGGCCAACACAACTGACAGTATGTACAGTATGGCCAACACAACTGACAGTATGTACAGTATGGCCAACACAACTGACAGTATGTACAGTATGGCCAACACAACTGACAGTATGTACTGTATGGCCAACACCATTTTTAGTATCTTCTCGTGATAAGGCATAACCCTATGAATGTCCAGATCCTTTACTTGTAGAAGAAGATGGGATTTTAATGTTTTCAAAGTCATGAAAATCTGTTCATTAAAGATGCATGGTGTACTGAAGAGATTGAGGGACTGGTTTGTGAAGTAGGATGTACGAACGCATTAACCTTCCTAAAGTTATTATTTTTATTGGAGCAGTGGATAGATATGTTCAGATATGTTCTAGTTTTATCTAGTCAGTCATATGCTGCCATTCAGTTGAACTATTTACAAGTGGTTTTTCAAGTTGAAATGGAGGCGGAAATATTATCTCCAGAACATGATGCCAGGTTGGATGAAAAGTTAAGAGCTGTTGGTGCATGAGATGGGAGGTTTGAGCTAGAGAGCATGTGTCTGATAGTGAAAGGGTGTCTGTTTGTCTGTCTGTCGGAGGGCATCGACCAGTATTGAGCAAAGCTTAGGCTGAGAACAGGGCAACTGACAGCTGTCTCCGTGGTCCAGCACTGACTTATTTCATTATTTAGCCCTCACATTACACTCACTTCTCATTACTGTTACTCCATCATATCAAGGCCATTTCACAGATTCTTCTGACATATTTTAGAGTGTGTGAGGGCAGATAGATGCGTGTGTGTGTTTATGTTGTGCCTGTGTGAAACAGAAAGTGGAGACTTGTTTTTGCATGTGTGCACTCATGTGTGTACATACAGACGCATGCCTACCTGGAGTCAAACACAACTCACACTTCACTATGTTTTTTACAACATCGCCTGTGATTTTAGTGCAGTGTTTCAGTTACATCTGACAAGAGTTCTAAAAACACCACACCCTTTTATTCAGTTTAAAACGTGCACAATCGCCTAATTTCCCAGAATCATCGTCAAGTTAACTGGAAGATCACAATATGAGACAATTTGAGGCTGGGCATTGCTGCCGGTGCTATGACTGACGAGGCATGTACGGTATGCTGCCAGGGTGTGCTTGCAGGGTAAGCTGCCAGGGTGTGCTAGCAGGGTACGCTGCCAGGGTGGGCTAGCAGGGTATGCTGCCAGGGTGTGCTAGCAGGGTAAGCTTCCAGGGTGTGCTAGCAGGGTAAGCTTCCAGGGTGCGCTAGCATGGTATGCTGCCAGGGTTTGCCAGCAGGGTATGCTGCCAGGGTGTGCTACAAGGTATGCTGCCAGGATGTGCTAGCAGGGTAAGCTGCCAGGGTGTGCTAGCAGGGTATGCTGCCAGGGTGTGCTAGCAGGGTATGCTGCCAGGGTGTGCTAGCAGGGTATGCTGCCAGGATGTGCTTACAGGGTATGCTGCCAGGGTGTGCTAGCAGGGTATGCTGCCAGGGTGTGCTAGCAGGGTATGCTGCCAGGGTGTGCTAGCAGGGTATGCTGCCAGGGTGTGCTAGCAGGGTATGCTGCCAGGGTGTGCTAGCAGGGTATGCTGCCAGGGTGTGCTAGCAGGGTATGCTGCCAGGGTGTGCTAGCAGGGTATGCTGCCAGGGTGTGCTAGCAGGGTATGCTGCCAGGGTGTGCTAGCAGGGTAAGCTGCAGATAGGCCTGAGAGTGGGAAAAATAGTACTAGGCAAGCAAGTGTGCCTAGGTGTATGAATGTACAGTCACTGCTAATTGAGCATTGCCAGTTTGACTGGTGTCACATTGCTGAATCTACTTCCTCACTTTGGCCCAGTTGCCTGTTCCCTTTCTTGGTAAGACAAGAGATGTCCCCTTTTCTTTACTCTCCCAGAATCTCTCTTCTATCCTGTCCTGTCCCACCCATCTTTAACCATCCATCACTCACTATAAAGTGTCCGCTGTAAACTAAATCAATTTCAACTCAAACTCTCCAGCTGCCATCAGCCTATTATTCCCATGGTTTGATCATGTGGGTTAGAGCCTCACTATCTCTATCATATTTGCTTATATGAAATATGTACCCAAGAGTTTAACTGTCAGACCACATACCTCCAGGTACTCCGACAATACAGTCTGTAGGTCCGATAACACTCGGATGTTATTGTATGTCGGCCATTATTTGGTAGACTTGACTTCAGTGATTTCCCATAATGGACAGTGACAGAAGACCTGGTTTAGTTTCTTCATTGCAGACCGCACATACTGAATGTTTTATGTCCCAAATGCTTAAGTTAAGTTAAGTAGTCTGTTTCATATTTTAAATTAAAACGCACAGATAGACGTGAACATTTCTGTATTATGATTTACATTGTAGACCCATTGCCAAAGTATTAGTAAATACTGTAAATTCGCTGTATCCAACTGACTTGGATATACTACAGCAAAGCTCTACAATCTTTTGATTTTATATTAAATTGGTAAATGGTTTATATATGTCTTTTTTCACAATAATTTTTTTTTGCTGGTTGCAGACAGACTTATTCAAAATGTATTTTGATTGCCTGCTTCAGGTGTCTATTTTGAGTGCAAAGAATGCTTGATTTTAAAATACATACCAGCAAAATCATATTTTTTTTAAACATTCATTCCATTTTAGCAGCATGGCAAAAAACTGTTCTGAAATTAATTATATGATGTAAGTTTTATTTGAGTGGTAAGTGCACCAGACTTCTAATTACTATATATACATTCTTGTTCGAATCTTTTTTTTTTTTTTTCAGTTGCCATGTTGTTTGTCAGATAGCTTTTCCGAGATGTGTAACCCACGAGCGTTTGCCATTAACCTGTCAGAATACCACATGGGAAAGTAAAGTTTGTATCTTTTCGAGTACCATTCCGTAATATAGTAATTCCCAACGTTGGGTTTTAGACCACAGAAGCTGGTGAAATTAACCACAGCCTCAAGGAGACCGTTTATGATTAACGGTTTCAACTCAGGACACTAGCATTAACTTGGCTAAACACAAGAATGGACATTTAATACAAACTATATAGAAAATAACAGTAAATAATTATGGATGTTTTAATGACATGTACAATTGCTTCAGTAAATGTTTAAATATTACATTGGACCTGAATTACTTCCCTACTAGATAAATGACACTGGGGACAGCTGTGAGTGCTTATAAGAACAGTATGAGACATTTCTAAAAGCCATGTCATTTGATTGTATGAATTGCCTTTTGAGGCCAAAATGTAAACAAAAAGCTATTGTCCATAATGGTATTTAAGTTGACCTTTAATTTGAAGTTTTCTTTTCTTACCAGAAGCTCATAGTGTTTCGATTAACATAAAACTGTTTTCTTCGCTCACATCTGCATCTTAGTGTTCTTTTCCTTTCTGGCCGGTCTCTGCCTTTCTACTTGCTACTTTCTCTCTCTCTCTTTGCGTATGTGCATGCCACACATGTGTCTGTCTCTGTGTGTGTTTGTCTGTTTATCCATCTGTCCCCCGACATTTCTGCGTAGGGGTTTGGCCTCACTTATGTCCCTCAGACTTCTTGTGCGTGACAGATGTGAGCACAGACAATCCTGTGAAACAGGATAAACATAGTACTCCTAAAATACACTCGTTCTAGGTTTGACATATTGTATTTTACACTCAACCGCATGACGACTGATGGAAACTGAGGGTAAATGTGAGGTCTGTAACAGTGCAGGTTTTTTAGCTGCATCCAATCGCAACACAATTGAAAAATGCCTTCACCTGCGTGGCTCCCAGCGTCTGCTAACCAGGCTGGTTGTCACCTCTCAGTCTATTGGTTTGACCCGAGTCCATCTCCTCGGTTTCCTCTCGCCGTAGGAATGGCAGGTTTCCCTGCAGATGGCCAGTCTAAGGCTCACTGATGGGCCTTCGGCAGAAATGTCAGTGAACATCGCGTTCGCTCACTCCTTTCCTGTTATTATGACCTCGGAAAAGTTAAAAGGGAGATACTGGCACCGGCTACAGAGAGTATGATGGATGGCTTAAAGCTGCTTCATAGTGCTGCCTGGTCTCTTCTCAGGGCGAAGCCGAACAAGGTCTGTGGCCTCTGTGTATATCATACTCTAAGTATACTCTTGATTTCATTGATATGAGGAAGGAGGCAGATTTACAGAGAGAGAAAATGAGAGAATGGGAAAATTAGAGAGACTCGGAGAGCGAGACATCTTTTTTTCTGACAGATACGCGTCTCTCATTTCCCCATTTGCTCCGTTGCTAATCTTTATCAACATTATCTTCCTTGCTGCATGAAGGAATTACTTAACTAATCTCCTCAAACCACAATAAACCATCTCCAGGAATGTGCCATCAACGCTCAGCTTTTGCAGGGATTGTATAATTAAGCGATTAGACATGAGGGTGTGTGGTAATTGCACAATGTACTGAGGTGAAGTGCCCTTCTAAGGCACTATGATATCGCGAGAATAAAATATAAAACATACTCTTCTATAGTCTCCCATTCACACGCTATGTATGCATGTGCCTCTCCACCCGACCACACTTGATCTATACCGCCGGCACGATCTTTGATCTATATTTCAGACTTGTCAGACTCTGTGTCCAGAATAGAGAGAGTGTTTTAGGAACTTGGTACTCATGTCTCGTAAATCCACACACTTTGTTAATAAATGATTGTGGCTGAACAGCAGCCTTGAATGTTTGTGAGGACATGTTTTTCTACAGCGGAGAGCTGCTTTACACCTCTTGAATAAAAGTGTGGAGGGAATAGAGCAGACTGAGGACACCTGGGTACCTCTGTCTCGCAATAACACCTGGGCGTTTAGCGGCGTTCTGCTAAACCTCATGCCCATATCTACAAAGCATTTAAAGTAGCCCTCTTGATCTGGCTCTGACTGATAACGAAGGACTTCTTTGAACAGAATTACAATCAGGGTATCAGTTTTAACACGAAGTACATTCACATCTACTCAGAGCAATAAGTCAAATAACAGACTAACGATGACATATGATTTGGATTTGGCCGTCATGTACATATTTTTGTGCTTTTTTATTGCTCCCTGCGCTCTCTATTTGTTCTCTGCATATTGATTTGTTACTGATGTCATGTTTTGATGGACACTATTAAAATTCCTCAGAATGTTTTGTCTCCTCAGACACGTGTGTCCAAATGCGCGCGCACGCACACATGCACGCACACACACACGCACGCACGCTCACATGCACGCACACTCCCTGTTAATATCTCTCTTTTACAATGTGATTAATATTTTCTTAAATGTTGCATCAATATCTGTCATCGTTTGGTGGTAGCAAGGACACAGACACAGAGCTGGAGAAAATAAAAAATATGATTTAATTTAAAATACTACATGCAAGACTAATCGTTACGAAACTGACATGCAGTTAGCGCAAACAACAATCCACAACAGCAACTAGCAAACTGAATAGCATCCCCATTTAGACGCAACCCAACACAGCTGCCTCCAATTGGGGACAACAAAAATGCACCTGTAGACCAACATAGAGATGCCTAGAGGAATCCCTGCTGTCAGGCCCTGACTAGCACCTGTAGACCAACATAGAGATGCCTAGAGGAATCCCTGCTGTCAGGCCCTGACTAGCAGCTGTAGACCAACATAGAGATGCCTAGAGGAATCCCTGCTGTCAGGCCCTGACAAGCACCTGAAGACCAACATAGAGATGCCTAGAGGAATCCCTGCTGTCAGGCCCTGACTAGCACCTGTAGACCAACATAGAGATACCTAGAGGAATCCCTGCTGTCAGGCCCTGACTAGCACCTGTAGACCAACATAGAGATGCCTAGAGGAATCCCTGCTGTCAGGCCCTGACTAGCACCTGTAGACCAACATAGAGATGCCTAGAGGCATTGCTGCTGTCAGGACCTGACATTAACTCAAAGAAATTCACTAGGGCAGTCTAGGACAGCATTAGCTCATTTTTTGTGTTGTTCAACTCTTTTGCTGAATGACAAGGTTATCAAATTAGATACTTTTATTATACATTTTTTATGTTTTTACTGTACCTTTTCATAACATGAGGGAATTATTATTGCGTGAGAGTCATGGTAATTCAAGATTTTTGCCCTTTCACTTCCACTCTCAGACGCGGAATGAATTGCTCTGTGTTTACTAAAAGTGTGTTGGTGCTCTTAAAAACAACTGTGGCCTAGCAAAGTATCTGGTCAACTGTGTTGTCAAATTTAACAGTGGATGGAATGTCTAGACAGGATATTATGTTATAAAAAGTTGCCATGATGATCTTTGCTGATGACCAAGAGAGTTGAATATGAGTCATTTCATCCTGAACAAGGCATGTTTGTTCACCAGGAGAAAACAATTTGGATTCTGAGGCTTCCATAAAACCTATTAAAAAGTAATGAACAAATTTGAGCTCATTCAAAATTTCAACACAGCTGTCATTAAAAATTCACCGGGACCTTGTCCTTGCAGCTCGTAAACAAATAACGGGAATCACTTTGATCGGCGCAGCCCAAGGAAAACAATAGAAACTCGACAATGTTGCCTTAAATGTCACTACTGTATGGTTTGCCCTGATGTCAAAATGTCTTGCGATTTGACACATTTCTTACGTCAATTTGTGTGATTATGCCCATAAAGATACATCTACAGTACAGCATGATTGTGTAGAATGGGTGAATTGGCATTCTGTTGGATTTATAGATGCTTGCCTTGTGCCACCTGTGAGACAATCATGCGCACACATCTGTTTTTGCTTCCGCTGGTTCCCATGGAAACGTGCAGCTGGTGAACAGACCAACACTATTTACGTACTGCACAGTGCATACTAGCTCAAGGGTACGTGTTTAGTTTCTGGCTTGTGTAAGGCATGTACTCACATCTGTTAGAATATATAGCGTCTGTATGTGTGTTGGCAGGTTGTGTCCATGACCTCTGTGTTTGGTTCCTGCGCTCACAGAAACAAACACAGAGAAATAAACCAATCAGGACAGACGAATGCAGACATCATTCTGTGTGACATGACGAAAAAGTCCCAGTGTTTTATTAGACGGTGCTGTGGTGTGTCCTTGGGTAAATTACATGGTGCCACTTTGAAATAGCTTAACCATATTGCATTCTAATGAGTCTAACATTTCACATGTTACGAGAACTAAGACACATTTGTCGGTAAACAGCATTATGGAGATTTCTACATAACTGTCAGGAATTCGCAATTTGAGTGATGGAGAGTAGTACAAACATCAAGATCGTCTCCAACTCATTACGGTTTCAAAGTTTGGCAACTCCATCCTTTAGCTCCCTACACAGATTTTCTATGGGATTAAGGTACATAAAACTTAATGTACTTCTTCTTGAGCCACTCCTTTGTTGCCTTGGCCGTGTGTTTTGTGTAATTGTCATGCTGGAATACCCATCCACGACTCACATTCAATGCCCTGGCTGAGGGAAAGACATGGTACATTTGACGGTACATAGACCCACCCATTCATCGTCTTTTTGATGCGGTAAAGTTGTACTGTCCTCTTAGCAGAAAAACACCCCCAAAGCATAATGTTTCCACCTCCATGTTTGACGGCGGGATGGAGTTCAGATGTTCATAGGCAAACTTCAGAAGGGCCGGTACATGTGCTTTCTTGCGCAGGGAGACCTTGCGGGCGCAGCAGGACTTCAGTCCTTCCCGGCGTAGTGTGTAACCAATCATTTTTTTGGTGACTATGGTCCCAGCTGCCTAGAGATCATTGACAAGATCCTCCCGTGTAGTTCTGGACTGATCCCTTATGGTCATTGAAACTCCACAAGCTGAGATCTTGCATAGAGCATCAGACCGAGAGAGATTGACAGTAATTTTGTGTTTCTTCCATTTGCGAATAATCGCACCAACTGATGTCACCTTCTCACCAAGCTGCTTAATGCAATCAATTTATAACTTATTTGAAATGCGTTATTCTGGATTTTCACATTCTGTCTCTCACTGTTCAAATAAAACTACCATTATAAAATTATAGACTGATTATGTCTTTGTCAGTGGGAAAATGTACAAAATCAGCAGGGGATCAAATAATTTCTTCCTTTACTGTATGTGTGTTTGTCTGTGTGTCTTTATGTGTGTGTGTACACATGTCTGATATAAATGCTGCTGTCTCAGAAGCTCTCACATCTAGAGTCTTGCTGTACTGTGTGCCCTCTGTATATGCCCTCTGTATCTGTTCTCTGTACCTGCCCTCTGTATCTGCCCTCTGTATCTGTTCTCTGTACCTGCCCTCTGTATCTGCCCTCTGTACCTGCCCTCTGTACCTGCCCTCTGTATCTGCCCTCTGTATCTGCCCTCTGTATCTGCCCCTGTTCAGAACCTGGGACAAAAGGAACCATATAGGCAGGTATGTACAGTATGTGTTATCATTTTGGTAAGCACATTCCTAACAACACCAGATATACACAATCTCTTTCCCCCTGACTCCACCTGCCTGACTCCCCCCCGCCTCCCCTGCCTCCCCCGCCTCCCCCTGCCTCCCCCCGCCTCCCCCTGCCTCCCCCGCCTACCTCCTACCCCCTACGACTCCCCCTGACTTCTTCTGACTCCCTCTGCTTCCCTCTCCCTCTTTCTTATATATATGTATGGATTAGGGCCTCATGCTTTCAGACACACTCTCTGGAAGCCTTACTCTTAATAACGGCTTCTGTCAACACAGACACAGGAAGCTTGGTGATATTTATCTATCTCATTCTTTTAGTCAATCTAGTTTCTAGGACTCTCTCTTTTCCCTCTCCATGTATCTAGATGTCTCTCGCCCCCTCTCTCTTTCTGTCCCTGTATGTCTCTCGCCCCTTCTCTCTGTCTCTGTCCCTGTATGTCTCTGGCCCCCTCTCTCTCTGTCCCTGTATGTCTCTTGCCCCCTCTCTCTCTCTGTCCCTGTATGTCTCTCGCCCCCTCTCTCTCTCTGTCCCTGTATGTCTCTTGCCCCTTCTCTCTCTCTCTGTCCCTGTATGTCTCTCGCCCCCTCTCTCTCTGTCCCTGTATGTCTCTTGCCCCCTCTCTCTCTGTCCCTGTATGTCTCTTGCCCCCTCTCTCTCTCTGTCCCTGTATGTCTCTTGCCCCCTCTCTCTCTCTGTCCCTGTATGTCTCTTGCCCCTTTCTCCCTCTCTATGTCTCTCACCCCCTCTCTCTTTATGCCTCTGTATGTCTCTCAATCCCTCTCTCACTATCTCCCTCACTCTAGTGTGTGTATGTCATTTCTGGGTGCAGACACACACAAACACACACACACACACACACACACACACACACACACACACACACACACACACACACACACACACACACACACACACACACACACACACACACACACACACACACTGTGCTGAGGAGCAGACAGTCTATATGTGACCCAGGCTCGTTGCTGTGTCCATGGCTGCAGACATACAGGCAGACAGCAGCAGCTACCCCGGCATGTCATTAGTGGTAGAGAGAGACAGCCTCGGAGTGAAGAAGGAAAAGAGACAACGAGGAGAGAAATAATTAGGTTAAGAAAGCAAGAAGGATATGTGTGTGTGTGTGGGAGAGGGAAGGATGGCGTGCTGTACTGGACACTGCGTCCTGGTAAGTTATTGGTGCTCTGGCCCCAATGTGAGGTTCTCTGTGAGGTTCTCTGTGAGGTTCTCTGTGAGGTTCTCTGTGAGGATGCAAGCCACGCTTGGCAGGCAGACGTGCAGACATTCTCACGCTGGATTGTGCATTTAGGATTTATTTTGATCAGTCTCTGTGGTGACTTTGACTTATTAAAATACGATTCTGGTGATAAACGTTCACACTGACCCATTAGTAAAACAGGACCAGTGCAGGAGAAAGGCTAAAGACAGCAAAACTTCCTAATGGTACAATGCAAAGTGTCGCACCTCCAGAAATGTTGTGTTTATGAAGGTTATTGATCGTAAATTCCACTTCAAATGGAGCAGTGAGATTAAAGGGTATGTGCATTTTAGCATAATCTAGCATTCTCCCAGTGGATAAAGTGGACACAGCTAAAATGGGAATAGAACCTGTGAATCATGGGGCAGTGAACATTTTACATGTCATCGGAATCGCATGGTAAATGAGAGTAAAATCTCACAATGTAATGCTTTAGGCTCGACTGTAGACAGCGGACACAAGAGCAGAGGTTTCTTTAGATTGAGTACGTTTATTATCCCAGCTCTAGAACAGAGACTTCAAACAAAAACAGAGGTTTCTTTAGATTGAGTACGTTTATTTTCCCAGCTCTAGAACAGAGACTTCAAACAAAAACAAAACAAAAGATCTTTTAACAGAAACACAACAGAAACTCCAACAGATCACCATTCCTTAAACAGGGCATACGGTATCTTTAAACCCATGAACTGTACACATGACCAAGTAAGGACCACGCATAAACGTATACCTTTAGACAATGCCCCGACAAAGAGAAGCTTATTAAAAGTCTTGTTAGCATTGTATTGTGAAAGATAATTACTACATATGAAAGATATTTATTCGGCGACACACTGATTAGGTGTTGTATAAAAAGTTAAAAGAAAGTTGTACTTTAATTGAACATATGATCACATCAACATTTGAAAAAGCTGCCTTTTTGATGATCTGCTTTGAGTTTTGTTCAAGGAGTTGTGAGATTCTACAACATAGTTGCGATATAAGAACCAAAGCAATAAATAAACTGTAGTGAATTCATTTCATTGGCCTCTTTGCTCAAGATCTAATAATTATTTTAGTAGAATCACCAAGGATAAAATCATATGACTGGTTAACCCTTTCTGGGTGTTTGTAAAAGTGCTTTGTTGTAAAAAGAGCTTTATAAAATACACATGATTGATTGATTAACGGTCATATTTTCATATTTATGCTCTTAAGAATCCTTAGCTGTTCTCTTCCACAACTTCCCATAATGGCCTCACTGTAAAAATATTCTAGAGCTTTAAACCACTAGCATCAAGGAGCCTAACAAACCTGTTCATTATACATGGAAACTAGTTTCATTTAAATGAAGTAATAATAATAACTCCGCTACTAAAATCCATTTACATGTTTAGGAATTCTGAAAACTGATAAATTGCCAGAAAGGATTTTCGCCTCGCTTCATATTATTCTACTTTGGTTGTTGCTGTGATGATCTGACCAGAGTTCAGCAGCCACAGTCATTTCAGTCACCCTAATAGAAGACATCCCAAAATAACATTTTCCACATTGTTAGTGTCACTGTCTGTTTCTAAACTTGTTAAGCAACATACACAGATGATAACCGTAATGGCGAACACAGAAGCTGGACCAATATGGCTCAATGCCTACTATTAATATACTGTATGCTCAAACGGAGAGTTACAAGATCATTTTTAATTCTTCAGAGTGACTTCTATAGTTTTTCAGTGTGGTTTGCCTCCACCAAATTGAATAAGCACAGCCATAACAAGGCTTTTTATCTAACTTATATATCTGATTATAACTTCAGTAAGCAATTCTACACATTTTGCTCCCTTATTGAATAGTACAGAAAAAAAATATGTTTTAAGCGTCTACACATAGACGACCATCCAACAAATACATGCACACTACACTCACAAACACACACTCACACACATACACACACACACGTAAACACACTCACACACACTAACAAAAGTCGGCTCCACTCACAAACACACAAACAGACACACACGTAAACGCACACACACCACCGAACGCAGGCTCCACTCACAAACACACCCTCACAAACACACACCCACCAACACTCACTCACAAACATCATAATAAATGTCTTGTATAATGCACGGACAGGGGAACCCTGAGTTGATCTCGTTTGTCATGTAACGAGGTTCGTGCCAGTAGCCTGTGTCCATCAGTCAATAGACACGACAGAGAGAGAAGAGAAATGAGTTTGATAATTAGAGAAGAGCACTCATCCCTGATGAACACTGACACTGGACTCACAGTGAGAGAAAACGAGACAGGGGAGAGAGAGAAACAGAGAGAGAGAGAGAAGCAGAGAGAGAGAAAGAAACAGAGAGAGAGAGAGAGAAACAGAGAGAGAGGCAGAGAGAGAGAGAGAAGCAGAGAGAGAGAGAGAAACAGAGAGAGAGAGAGAGAGAGAGAGAGGGAGAGAGAGAAACAGAGAGAGAGAGAGAGAAGCAGAGAGAGAGAGAGAGAGAAACAGAGAGAGAGAAAAAGAGAGAGAGAGAGAGAGAGAGAAACAGAGAGAGAAACAGCGAGAGAGAAACAGAGAGAGAAACAGAGAGAGAAACAGAGAGAGAAACAGAGAGAGAGAGAGAGAAACAGAGAGAGAGAAACAGAGAGAGAAACAGAGAGAGAGAAACAGAGAGAGAGAGAGAGAAACAGAGAGAGAGAAAAACAGAGAGAGAGAGAGAGAGAGAGAGAGAGAGAGAGAGAGAGAGAGAGACAGCGCTGTAATAATTTAAAGGCACAAAAAAGGTAGAAGCAACAGGAAGGCGGGTTAGAAAAATCTGAAATAAGACAAATGGGATGAAGGTGGGATGGAAATGAGTGAACTAGACAGACAGAGAGTACTGAGAGCCACAGGGAGGAAGTGAGGCAGAGCCAGAGACCCATGGCTAAGTGAGAGAGCTTGTTTGCTCAGGCATTGATCCAGGGCCCCCTGGGTCCACGTCTTCCATTTACCAATTTGAGTCTTCCTCCCTCTCACTCCCACCCTCCGGTTTCCTCATCTTCCTCCTCGGCGGCTCCTTTGGAGGGAACAAACAGCATCGCTCGGGAAAACCGGACCCTTGGTTGCTGAGCAACAGCACACTGTCTTCAGAGGGCCTAGTGAGTATAGTGTGAAGGCCGTTATCGGACCCCTAACCCCATGACCCTGTGACCCCATGACCCCATGACCCTGGGCCAACATGCACGACCATGTTCTCATGACATAAACGCACGCATACGTTCACATGACCACACGCTAACACGTACACAGACCCACCTGCATAAAAGCACAGAACCTATGGACAGTGTACATTCACTGTAATGTAAACGGTCCTGCTCCCTCACTGACCAACTGAATGACGAAAGTGCCAAATTAATACAATAAACATGTAGAAAGTACTAGAATAGCTACATGTACTCCTAATTGATATGAAAACAGCTGTATTATATTCTCATTATAGTTTGTTAACCTGCATTTGACATTTTCGAACTTTCCGCTTAATGGCCATCTCTATTTTTCCTTTCACCAGCCACACCTTTTGTCTTTTATGAGGTAAAGAGGGGTGACTTACTTCCCTGCCTGGTTAAAGAACGGTATGATTTTCTTGCTTATACCTAGTTAAAGAGAGATATTATTTCCTCCGGTCTTTCTGGTAGAAGAGAGAGATGGCTGTTATAATAACATGCAGGATTATTAAAGGGGGAAGTGGATGTATTGAAACACTCTATAATCCTATTCTGCACTACGCTACATCAACCAGAGCTGTGCTATGGACCTTCTCTTGTGATGACAGCGCCACGCTGGGTGATGAGTAGAAATGTATTGCAGTCTGGGGTTTATGAATCTGTTCTGTGAAGGGCGTAGTATACACTGTTGTACGAGATCTTCTGTTTCTTTGCAATTTCTCGCAAGATACATTTTTTTTCGGGCCATTTTGACCATGTTACCAAACTCACAAATGCTAATGCTCCAGATACACAACTAGTCATAAGAGGCAATTATTGCTTCTTTAATCAGTACGACAGTTTTCAGTGGTGCTAACATAGTTGCTAAACCGTTTTCAGTGGTGCTAACATAGTTGCTAAACAGTTTTCAGTGGTGCTAACCAGAGGTGTGGACTCGAGTCATGTGACTTGGACTCGAGTCAGACTCGAGTCATGAATTTGATGACTTCAGACTCGACTCGACAAAATCTACAAAGACTTGCAACTCGACTTGGACTTGAACATCAATGACTCGTGACTTCACTTGGACTTGCGCCTTTTGACTCGAGAAGACTTGCTACTTCCCATGAAAATGGGGAAGAAAATGTTCACACGGCCGCGCCGCTCTCAGTTTATCTGCATCTGTGAAAAAAATGCATGCAGAGAGCACGCGCGCTGCCTGCACGACATCCAATCACTGTAGTCCCACGTTGTTTTGATCGGACATCCAATCACTGTAGTCCCACGTTGTTTTGATTGGACAGCATCTAAGCAGGCACATTGCAAGACAACCAATGAAGCACAAGCAACAACGCGCCAGTTGGCAAAATGATACCGAAGATAGTTTCGTTTGGCTATAAAAATTACGAGGTAGTCGACAAAAAAAGAGTTGCAATTTGCAAAACATGCGGGTCGAAATTACAGACGGAGCTGCGCACGCTCACACGCACACACGCGCACACACACACGTGCACGCACACGCACACACACACACACACACACACACGTCTCTATGGAGTCATTCCAATTATATTATCAGGTTGATCCAGTTTTTCAGAAGTGTTTTTTGAGGAGTGAGGATTTTATTTATGACATGTTTAAAAAAGTTCAGGCTAAAAGGACCCATGTCTATTTGAAAGTTAAACTGTTTTGCAATATGAGGTCAATTAGGGCTGGACAATAATTCAATATCAATACATATCGCGGTAAAAAAAAATCAATAACGGTGATATGATTTCTAAACACATTTTCGATATTTCAATATTTTTGCTGATCTCCAACACGGCAAGTTTAAGAGATCTGATAAACTTCAGGTTTCAGCGTGATCTAAATGTGCCGGAGAATGAGAGGCTCAAAAGCTCATAAAGCCAACATGTAGCTTGGATCTTCCGCGTTGACTGGCCCATGACGTCATGATGAACATGCGCTTTTGAGCACTCTCATTCTCTGCGCATGTTGCAACCGATAGCAACATGCGCGTTCATGAGCTTCTCTAAATCCACGGTCACGTAGCGAACTCATGAACTCACCTCTTCATTGTCTAAAATGTTCACTAACGTTAAACGATATGTTTATAGAACAAGTTTTGTTGCAAGAAGTTTTGTGTAAAGAATAATATAATCAGCCTATGTTATTGTTTAAAGTTAAATATATTAATAAGGTCAGTCTCAGAGTCAAATTGGTTATTTGACTTTTCTTGTTTGTATAAAGGTTAAAATCAAATAAAAGGTGAACTTTAATTTACTTGTACCGTTTTATTTCTAAAATATTATTTCGTTTTATAGGAGGAGGCTCAAAAGACTTGGCAAATGTATTTTTCAGAAGATTGTAGGTACAGACATCCGTTGTGGGTGTTCATGGCAATTTTTCTGATTCTCTTATATTGTTCATATCGATATCGGAATTATATCGTATCGACCGAAATTAAGAAATATATCGTGATATAAAATTTTGCCATATCGTCCAGCCCTAAGGTCAATACAATACAGGACTGAAGTTGCTGTGCATTGTTCTAGTGCAATATGCTGTTGAAATACAAGCATTTTTTGTGAAATTAAATTTTCTGTTTTTTACTGCATTTGATTAATGTCATTGTATAAAAAGAGGTTTAAATAAATACAAATCTTACAGACATACATAATTTGTATACATTGTATTTCTGTGGTAAGATGACTTGAAATGACTCGAAACTAAAATGGTAGGACTTTGGACTCGACTCGGGACTTGCCTCATCTTTGACTCGACTTGACTCGGGACTCGAGTGCAAAGACTTGAGACTTACTTGTGACTTGCATAACAATGACTTTGTCCCACCTCTGGTGCTAACATAGTTGCTAAACAGTTTTCAGTGGTGCTAACATAGTTGCTAAACCTTTTTCAGTGGTGCTAACATAGTTGCTAAACCTTTTTCAGTGGTGCTAACATAGTTGCTAAACCTTTTTCAGTGGCGCTAACATAGTTGCTAAACAGTTTTCAAATAACCTTTTAACTAGGATTTGCAAAAACCACCCCCCATTGAAACACAGGAGCATGTTGCCGATAATATGTTGAAATCAGGTGTTTTCAGCTAATCTAGTCATTTACAACATGTACGATGTTTATACTGTATTTATGACCAATTCAATGTTATTTTTATAACAAAAATAGCTTTGCTTTGGAATACAAGG
>CM055729.1:19397107-19409607 GCA_029465975.1 Dallia pectoralis | reverse complement strand
AAGATCTCTTGACTGGAACATGTTCTGTATGTATCTGTGGGAGAGAATCCAGTGGCATTCAACACCTTTAGATTGTGTCTGACTATGTTGTTCTGTTGTTATCTGGTTGTTATGGGTGTGTTTGTGATGGGTGTGTTTGTGATGGGTGTGTTTGTTATGGGTGTGTTTGTTATAGGTGTGTTTGTTATGGGTGTGTTTGTTATGGGTGTGTTTGAATGGTTTTTGGAAGAAATCTTTTTTTTGCGTTCTCCGTTTCCTTTATTTCTCTCTCTCTCTCTCTCTCTCTCTCTCTCTGGGACCATGTGTTGACACAGTGAGGTGTATACGGATGCTAAGATGCTGCATTGTTACATTTTGAGCAATGGTCCAGGCCTGCCCGATAAAATGATCACCTTAACAAGATTAACTTGCTGTGCCGTACACCACACATACAGTACGTGCCGAAAATAGAGTGCACAGACAAATGCAATGTCTGCGGGCTTGAAACCTTGGTCAAGGCTCCGGGTCTGTGTACAGTGTTTCTATGTGGCGTATGTCATGCTCAAAACATCTCTTTGCAGTGCGTGCAGGGCAACAGAAGCGTTTGGCCTTGGTGAATTTCTCCATGGCTACCCAGGCTGTTGCGGAGCTCAAGGGAGACCAGGAAAGAGGTCAAGAGGAATTGGAAAAATGATCTCTTTGCAAACGGAACCAAAATGACATTCCAATAAGCCTGGGAGCATCCCATAGGCCTGCCACGAATGCTGCCCCAGGCTATGGTGTGTGTGTGTGTGGGTTTGTGTGTTCATGTCTATTCGTGTGCATGCGCTGTGTGTGTGTGTGGGGGTATCGGTTTGGCCTGCGGCAAATGAAAACGAAAGAAAGTGGTTTGCGGAGGAATGCTAAAAGCAAAATAAAAGTGACACTTTAAATTACACAGCAACACTTTTAGACTCCATGCATTTTGGAATCAACAAAACAACGACAAAGACAGATGCCCTGATGGGTTTACAAGTCCTGGATCTACAGAGACAGAAACTCCACCCCTGTTTGTTTACTGTGCTTTGGTAATGTCAATAGGTCAAAGTCCTATAGTTTATAAGTCTTTCAAGTAATTTGTTTTTAAGCAGGAACCATTTGTGCAGAAAATAAAAGTAAGGCATCCCAAAACTCAGACACGCTTATCATCCTGCTCCATAAGTAACTTGTGTTACTGAGTTCACTGTTATGATAACTGTCACCATCTCCAGATCGCTCACTCTCTTTCTGCATATCTGCCACTTCATCTCTCCAACTGTAATGATAGTTTGATCCAGATCTACATTTGGGTGAAATAACATTCACCCTGACTTGTCGTTGGAGGCCCACAAAGTGATTTTTCCCAATAAGCTATAATTCACCTCTGTCCCGTTGGCATTATTAGCACAGTCCAAATTCATTAATTGAAACGGTGAGTCTTGACCTACCAAAGCTGCATTGCAAGTGGACAATTGACAGGTGGAACTGCTTGCGGAAATTGGTGATTTCAAACTTTATACTATAAAATTATTTTCATCGCTAGCTAGATAATGCTATGTGGTTCTTCCATAATTATTTTCCTATTATTTAGTTTGTTTTGTTTTTGTTATTGTTTTGAGGTAAACAACATTGACAGTTCTTCCAGATTGTAACGGTAAGGTGAACATCACAAGTCTTCACACCCGTGTTTCCCAGTTTCCATGTCATTCATGAACTCAACCCTTACTTTGTACATGTCTTGTGTCGAGTCGTTCATTATCGTTCACGCCAATGAAAAGCCTGACAAGTTAAACTAGACATTTCATGAGAAAGATATTCTTCTGTTATGAGTTACAATGAACCATTGTAAAAAAAAAAACAAGAACGCCATGGTATTGTAATGTTAACATCAAAATGGCTTTGCTTAACACAAAAGTGTTTAGCCCACAACTTGTAAATCTGGGTTAAATAAAGACAAAATCATTAACTGTCTTGTTTGTCTCCACAGCGAACACTAGACTCCCAAGACCCAGTCAGTCAAGAAGAGGACCTGCAAAAGCTAAACTTTAGCCTAGATAAGTGGGTTTTCTTGTATGTTCATCCCCCAGGATCGATGGCTGTTGCGTAATATTCTGTCGGGCACTTATCTAACCACCTCAGCATCAGCCTCAGGACCTCTCCCCTGAGGTGCTGCTTCCTCGTCCGCGAAGGAAAAGCCACCAATCAGAGAGCCGGCAGAGAGCCCTAACCTCACTACACTCTTCCCCTAATCACGCATGAGCGGACGGCTGATCGTGGGGTCCGAGTCGGGACAACATGTGGTGTCTGCCGGCGTCCAATTATCAGCAGCCATGGAATAATTGTCCTACGGTGTGGGAGAGTGTTTGTTTGTGGGAATGTCTGGTTTAGCTTGATGACATCACATCTGATATGTTCTATAGGACAGCGCAGGACTGCTGCAGGTTCTGTCAACATCTCTGCAATGGGAACGGACACCTTCATTTGTATATCGCCCAGCATACACCTGCAGTCTAAACAACAAGACACTTCTCCCGATAGGGATATCTGCATGCAGGCTTATCAACATCTCCGTCTCTTTATCTCAGTCTTTCTGTCGCTCCCTGACGTTTGCCACTCTGGTATAGCGCTGTGCTATACAGTGATTACATAAGCTGTACGGGGCTAGACTGCCCCACGGATACCCTGCGTCCGTTCGTCCTGTTTTGTTCTTTTCGGTTTAGTGCTTGACATTATATTCGGTGAGTTCTGTTCTGTCTGGTGCTTTGGTTATATTCGGTGTGGTCTGTTCTCCATGGTGCTGTATTTTGTGGTGAGACGCAGCCTGGCTCTTTCCTCTCTTCTCGAGGGACATTATGAGCTGCTCACCTTTAAAGAGACAACCAGACAGACACAGCCCTCAGTAAACACTGGAGGTGTGCTGCAGAATACATTAACGTCCATCCTACCTGCAGACCGACAAGGATTTTAGTGGGGCTGTGTGTGTGTGTGGTTATTATTTAATGTTTGTCTATATGTTTTGTAATGCCAATATGTATGTATTGGTTTCTGAAATTTGTACAGGTTGTGTGTATGTCTCTCAGTGCGTTCTGAGAGTGTATGTGTCTGAGTATGATGTGAGTGTGTGTGTCTGAGTATGATGTGAGTGTGTGTGTGTGTGTGTGTGTGTGTGTGTGTGTGTGTGTGTGTGTGTGTGTGTGTGTGTGTGTGTGCGTGTGTGTGTGTGTGTGTGTGTGTGTGTGTGTGTGTGTCTGACTGTGTGTGTGTGTATGAGTGTGTGTGTGTATGAGTGTGATGTGAGAATGTGTGTATCTGAGTGTGACATAAGAGTGTGTTTGTCTGACTGTTACATAAGAGTGTGTTGGTCTGACTGTTATATGAGAGTGTGTGTGTATGAGTGTGAAGTGAGAGTGTGTGTATCTGAGTGTGACATAAGAGTGTGTTTGTCTGACTGTTACATAAGAGTGTGTTTTTCTGACTGTCATATAAGAGTGTGTGTGTTTGTGTGTGTGTGTGTGTGTGTGTGTGTGTGCGTGTGTGTATACATGTGTGTTTCCATCTTTGTATGTGTGCTCACCTGTGTATGCTTCTGTGAACTGATTCTCCCTCTAACCATTCCTGCTGACAGGACTTTAAGGATTTTAATTGAACGTCGCTCCAAGATACAAAGTCTATTTCTCAAGGGACTGTCACGCCCCCTTTCTATCTGAATATCTATTTCATTTCTTTCCAGATAATAAATCAAACCACATCACTGAATTCAATTCAGACCTCTCTCACTTCCCTTTCATTACCTTCTCCTTCCTCTTTTGGTCTCCCCCTGTTCTGTTTCTCTCCTCTCTCATCTCACTCTCTCTTTTACTCCCTCTCTACCCCCTTCCACTTTGTCTTTATAGGTTCCCTGCTTACATGGTCCCTGGAATAATATTATGGTATGGGTTACAGTATCCCGGTTGGAGAAGAGGAGTTTGCAGTTCAAGTCAGAATTCAGTTTAGGTATTATGATCAAGTTCAGGGTTCCGGATAGCATTACGGTAAAATATTGGTTTGGAGTTTGGTTCAAAGGTTAATGTTAGGTTCAAGTTTAGTTAGCGTTAGTGTTACAGGTAGGGTTAAGTACTAAGTTTAGGTTTTGTACTGGTTTAAGTACTGGTTTAGAGATAAGTGTTATGGTTTGGAATAAATAAGACAGGGGTATTCAAGTCCCCTTATCAGGGACTTTTTTGAACTTGGGACACCAGGTGGTTGCCTTTAGTGATGAGGTAGAACAGATCAACAGCAGGCTCCAGCCCTGATGGGGGAGAGCTGAATACCCCTGGTATAGGGGCAGGGTTACGCTTTGAATACAGTCTCACTTGATTCATAGAATTGGGGAGTAACCTCCAGAATTTGACATATATTGTTTTAAAATGTTTCGATGCAGTTTGGACAACATATAGTTTTGACCCCATTCCCGCTTGACAAGAATCTCTGGATCTACGGTTTCCTTTAGAAGAGGGTGGACTAGACTAGGCAATAAATTAGACTTGAGATCAAAGAATAACACCAATGAAGAAGTTCACACAAAATTATTTTCTGAGCGTCATTCTGGCATATGAACCCTTAGTTCCTTCAGATTGAAATCGTATTTGCAATGGCTCGGAAACTAATTTTCACTGCCATACCCGCAATTATGAACGTAAAAGCCTGTCAAAAACATTGCTTTTCCTAACAAGGCTGGATCACAAAAATGGGTTAATATCAAACACTCCATGTCAACACCTACTGGTCTAATAAGCAAACCAGTGTTTTACTTCTAATAGAGTGCTGCTCACCTCTACTGGCCATGTTCCAAGTCACACACACATACACAGACCACATACACACTAGAATAAGTATCTAATATTCACGACGGTCTGTGGTGAACACGCTCTCTGGACACTGCAGTCTGAGCAGTGTGTCCAGTCAGCAATAACTTTATTAGTGGGTCAAAGGTTAATTGGAAGTAATGTCAGGTGCTGGCATTGAGCCAGACCACAATGGCCTCAAATGGTCTATCTTATCTCACCTTGTGGTGGGGCTTCTGTGACTGCTGTCTACTTACCTCCAACCGACCACTCTTATTAGCATGCATGGGGAGTGGTATATGGGATGTGGAAGGTAGATATGCGGGATAGGGATATGGGATGTGGGAGATAGATACAGGATTTGGATGTGGGAGATAGATATGCGATGTAGACATGCAACTAACGGATTAAGCATATATTTTACCATAGCTACGTTGTCAACTACAGAAATGAATATCAGTCAGTACACAAGTAAGTGCTGAGTGAGTGATATATGGTAATGACTCTCCTAAACGGTGTCCCCCAAAGCTCTGATCTAGGCCTTCTTATTATTTTTACCATAAACTAAGTCACACTTGTTCACTACAGACATTCACAATCACATTGTCCATTATATCCATAAGAATTCCTGACCATTCAAATAACTCTCCATCATGGTTGACTACATCGTGATGTCACAGAATGCAAATATATCTTGACCGTGAACTACACATTGATGCTTTCCACAAACATAAATACAGTGTCTCATTCCTGTTTTGGCACAAAACTCTTTTTTCCAATATGCTTCTCCAGGCTGCTTGCTTCTCCATCACTCTGCATCACAAATGAGTGAACCACTGAATCAGAAAATATAACTTCATTGTAAACGTTGGCAGAAGAAAGAATTAAAAAAATAAAGAGATGTGTGAGTTTGGGGCTTGGGTTTTGTCCTTGTTTCCTTATCCAACACCCAAACAAACATGCACAGCTTTTTCGGAGTACATTTATTCCCATAACCCCGTACCCTAGCCCTGAAATCTAGCCCACTGAGCAAAGTCATTTTAAAGACATCCTTTCAATGTGTTTTCAACATCTTTTTGTCAGCTGGAACACAAAACTTCCCTTTTCTAAAAGAGCTGCTCTGGTGAGGAATTTAGAGGAATTCGGCTTCTCACAAGTATAGCACTTCAAATACATGCGTACCCAAACACACAAATACACACATACACACAAATACACACATACACACAAATACACACATACACACAAATACACACATACACACAAATACACACATACAAACAAATACACACATACACACAAATACACACATACACAAATACACACATACACACAAATACACACATACACACAAATACACACATACAAACAAATACACACATACACACAAATACACACATACACAAATACACACATACACAAATACACACATACACACAAATACACACATACACACAAATACACACATACACACAAATACACACATACACACAAATACACACATACACACAAATACACACATACACACAAATACACACATACAAACAAATACACACATACACACAAATACACACATACACAAATATCCGCATAGACGCGGTAAACTACCGCAACAGCCTTAGCAACTGTTTTTCTCCCGTTTTTTAATTAGAGCAAAAGATCAGAGAAATGCCAAGTGTCAGATCTGCAGAACGTGAGAATATGGCAACGCGACCTTTTAAAGCTCCCTGATCTTTGATAATGTCAGAAGTAGAGCATCTTGTTCCTCTCCTCCTCTTGGTTCACCCCCTGGGGTCCCTCCTCTACACCCAATGCCACCCACACCGTGGCCCCTGGAGACCCACCGAGTACCGCAGACTAATGGAGAGACTAGGAGACAATCCTCTGCTGAGGACTTCTATGACTGTCACTTAGGCCAGGTTGACACACGGCCTGTTTTCAACACAAATCATCTGCAAGCTCCTAATCGCCTCCCGGTTATTTATTTTTTCCGAATTGAAGGAGATAGCAGCAGATCTAGAGACAAAAAAAACACGACCCGTAAAATAGGGACAGGCGACTATTTTGCTTCAGGCCTGAGTTGCCTGTCCCTGACGTATGTACACGAACACAAACGCGCTTCGTTACATTTAGACAACAATAATGTATTCCAATTTGTACACACACAATTGTCTGTTCACAGTGAATGGCTCCTGATAAAGCATCTGCTGCCGTTAACCATTTTCATGTTGCGTGTTCGTGTGTCCCCGAAGCACATGTTTCATCAGCAAGTATTTAGAGGATCATTTGGAACTTGGCACTGACACGCTTGCAAGCGCAGACTTTATTAATCCACATTTCACAAATGTTATTAACCACATTATCGTCTCATTATTATGTAGTCACATAAGGCCTTGAATTAAAAAGAACAGTAGCCGTGGACCGAATATACTGCGGTGAAGCTCCGCGGTAATAAATTGACAACACCTCTGTTTGGATTAGTCAGGCAGGCAGTAAGGCAGGTACACATAGTAATCATACCTGGCATGAAATCAGTAGAACTTCTAGGATGACTAGTAAACTGTAACTCTGTATGGAAGGTTTGCTTGATCTATGATTACTGATGATCTTGCCGAGGGCCGTGAAAGTGAACAGACAAAGGATAGACAAATAATCCTTTATGATTTGCCGGCTACCATCTCTCCACTTGCAGTCTGAGATACTACTCTGAGCCGTACTCAGCCCTGATTCAGGGTGGTTTGCTGTCAGTTAGTCTAACTTTGGGGATCTGGTGCTTGGCAAAGCTGGTGGGACAATTTCCTGTCTGGTTAGCCCAGTCTGAGATTTTTTTGTGCTGCTGACACAAGTTCTCTGATTGTTTTTTCATGGCTCTGGGGAGAGGCTCTGGACAGGGGCCCCTGTTGGGTGTGGCTCTGGGGAGGGGCTCTGGGGGGTGTGGCTCTTGGGAGGGGCTCTGGGGGAGAGGCTCTGGAGAGGGGCCCCTGGGGGTGTGGCTCTGGGGAGGGGCTCTGGGGGGTGTGGCTCTGTGGTCTTCTTCTTTTGTATGGAAGAAAAACGACACAGTGGTTTGATCAGGGGACTCTTTCTCAATCATTCCGTCCTCTCCTCTGTTTTGCACAGTCATTAAAAGAGCCCTCGCAGTCTCTGTACAAGGAGCTGCCAGCCATGTTGCCTTCAACTGCCTTCTCTTTGTAGCTGTTCCCACGGTGTTTGACAGTGCTGTCTATGGTCCTGAATATGGACTCAAAAAGCTTTTGTGTCAGAACGTCTTCCATTTATGATCTCCCAACAAAAGATCACCTACCCGTGAATTGAAGTTACCGAGAAATATTCTTCATGATTTAAAGCAGGCGTCCCCCTCTCAAACTCAAAGCAAACATACCACTGCATCTCTGCCTCCTTGTCAGACCTCCTATGTTGTCCAGCTAGCTTTTAATGGAGCATGAGGTTTGCCAATCTTTCTTTTTTACGGGCGTGATCAGGGCCTCTTTTAACTTACAGAAATCCTTTGATAATCATTGTCTCAGTTTACATAGCAGACGCCGCGTCTGGAAACAAATAAAGCATCATTTTGACATTTCCCAATATCAAGAAACCACTCTTTCTAACCTCAACAATAACTTTGTGCAATGGTGAGCGCTGAGTTTAAACCATAGACGATTCACACACAAACATAGCAATTGCCTTCTATGATTACTGATGTGTTATGCCCCTTTTTAGATCCACCGACAGATTTGAGGCAATGCCTGAAGACCTATTCATTTGAGAACACAAGTGCTTCCATGTTTAACAGGTGTTTGACAGTGTCAACATGAGATAGTGTTCCTTCCTCCCTCGCCTCGCCCCCAACTTCCTCCATTACATGACTCCATGACAAAAGCATCACTTCTCCTTGATTGGTCATTAAAATGTACTCAGGCTGCATTGTCAAGTATCTCTTCATTACATGTCATTTCTGGCCTCAGTCTTGGGTTTGCTTCAAGGCATCAAAAACCAATGGGCTCCTCTCAACAAACATATACTCTCACTTTCCACTCAGTTGATGCCTGCGCTCACACAGAGACATATACAAATGAGAACCGACACACACACGTACACACACACACGCCATACACAGAGACAGACAGGAACCAGTGCTACATACAACCTAAGCTGCTTAACTGGCTACACCTGGCTACACCCGATGACACCTGAGGACACCTGATGACACCTGATGACACCTGATGACACCTGATGACACGTGATGACTGAGGACACCTGATGACTGAGGACACCTGAGGACACCTGATGACACCTGATGACTGAAGACAGCTGATGACACCTGATGACACCTGATGACACCTGATGACACCTGATGACACCTGATGACACGTGATGACACGTGATGACTGAGGACACCTGATGACTGATGACACCTGATGACACCTGATGACACCTGATGACTGAGGACACCTGATGACTGAGGACACCTGATGCCTGAGGACTCCCAAGTGTCTGCAAAATTCCCATATGTGAAACACTGACTATTAGTTTTCTCTCACACCTTGCTGCTTTTGTTTGCTCAGATCCATATCTCGTCCATGTGGACACTACGGCTGCATGCTGGCAGACAATGTGTTGATTCTCTAATTATTGCGTTGCCATCATTAGGGAATGTGAGGGGGCGCGTTGGTGTTTTGGATGTACTTCTTTTGTTCCATGTGGAAAATAGATTCCACAGGATGTATCAAGGGAGTTCATAAATATTGTATTCACACTAACGAATCTGAGATATAAACATAACAGAGGTTCACATAAGCGATCAGTTAAAATATGACTAAGTAATAAAACAAGATTTCAAATTGCCAGAGTCTGGTTTTGTTCACCACAGGGGACATACATCCATTCCCAAATGTAAGAAAATGTTTAATTTGATTAATAATCATATCATAATACTGATACTACTACATAATATCAATTGATTATCCATTTTACTAGTTTTCAGATTAGACTGTGGGTATTATGGTATGTGTGATGTCTTTCAAACTACCAATAGTTCTAATTTCCTTCCTCCAGTGCTTAACTTATTTTTTTGATCCTTGTCCCCGAATATTCCTGGTAATCACATGGTGCAATCTCTTTTCCACAAACTCCCACATCACCAGGTTGAAGCTGTAGATAAATCACCCAAACCCAGAGTCCCTCTGGTTGGGCTCAGCGACCTGCAGTTGTCCACCCTGGCCAAATGCTCTGGAGGTCCCGCTAGTGATGAGGCTGCTGGAGAAGATTTCTGCTCGGGTGGGAAGAAATCTTTTCACTTAATCCTGTCAAATAGATGGCCTGTATTTGGGCTGTCAGAGGATGGAAATAAGCAGCAGAGAGTTGAACAGTAATTTCCAGCCCTGAGTTAAGAGACAGTAAGAAGTCCCTGTACCATCAAGATAATGTATATATGCATGACAAGAGAAATATCATATATATATATATATATATGTATGTATGTATTTGTTTGTTACAGTACAAAGAAAATAGAAGAAAACTACAGGAGAAATAAAGGATGCCATGTATCAGGCGTAGATACGGTATAGCAGGGATAGATACGGTGTAGCAGGAATAGATACGGTGTAGCAGGGATAGATACAGTGTAGCAGAGATAGATACGGTGTAGCAGGGATAGATACGGTGTATCAGGGATAGATACGGTGTAGCAGGGATAGATACGGTGTAGCAGGGATAGATACGGTGTAGCAGGGATAGATACGGTGTAGCAGGGATAGATACGGTGTAGCAGGGATAGATACAGTGTAGCAGGGATAGATACGGTGTAGCAGGGATAGATACGGTGTAGCAGGGATAGATACGGTGTAGCAGGGATAGATACAGTGTAGCAGGGATAGATACGGTGTAGCAGGGATAGATACAGTGTAGCAGGGATAGATACAGTGTAGCAGGGATAGATACAGTGTAGCAGGGATAGATACAGTGTAGCAGGGATAGATACAGTGTAGCAGGGATAGATACGGTGTAGCAGGGATAGATACAGTGTAGCAGGGATAGATACAGTGTAGCAGGGATAGATACAGTGTAGCAGGGATAGATACAGTGTAGCAGGGATAGATACAGTGTAGCAGGGATAGATACAGTGTAGCAGGGATAGATACAGTGTAGCAGGGATAGATACGGTGTAGCAGGGATAGATACAGTGTAGCAGGGATAGATACGGTGTAGCAGGGATAGATACGGTGTAGCAGGGATAGATACAGTGTAGCAGGGATAGATACGGTGTAGCAGGGATAGATACAGTGTAGCAGGGATAGATACGGTGTAGCAGGGATAGATACAGTGTAGCAGGGATAGATACGGTGTAGCAGGGATAGATACGGTGTAGCAGGGATAGATACAGTGTAGCAGGGATAGATACAGTGTAGCAGGGATAGATACGGTGTAGCAGGGATAGATACAGTGTAGCAGGGATAGATACAGTGTAGCAGGGATAGATAGGGATAGATACGTGTGTAGCAGGGATAGATACAGTGTAGCAGGGATAGATAGCAGTGTAGCAGGGATAGATACAGTGTAGCAGGGATAGATACAGTGTAGCAGGGATAGATACAGTGTAGCAGGGATAGATACAGTGTAGCAGGGATAGATACGGTGTAGCAGGGATAGATAGGTGTAGCAGGGATAGATACAGTGTAGCAGGGATAGATACGGTGTAGCAGGGATAGATACGGTGTAGCAGGGATAGATACAGTGTAGCAGGGATAGATACGGTGTAGCAGGGATAGATACGGTGTAGCAGGGATAGATACGGATGTAGGAAGATAAAGTCACAGGCGGCTCCGCTCAGAACGGACAAAATGTTTATCTATCTTTTCATGCCAAAGTTAAAACAATTGTTAGAACACACAGAGTTCATGTTAATTCTCTACCTTTCAAAGACTCTCAAAATAACCCCACTTTTTACTGTGTACTTATTAGTACTGAGATGCATGGTTGTTTTTCATCTTAAAATGTATTAATTAACTGTATGTCTGTGAATAAGAAGTACAGAAAGAAAAAGAACAACGTGGCAGCAAATTGGACCGTCACTGGCTTCTTGCCAAGGTGTGTTGTGCTTCTTAATCCTTTGAATCGAGCCGTGGTTGTGCCCAGAACCCAGTACACACACACGCATGAACAGGAACACATCCCAGATTAAGCACAAAGTTTTCGGATACTGCACTCTGTATTGTCGTCATTTTGATTGGTTAAGTCATTTCGCACAAAGTGTTAGACATCCGTGATATACACATGACATACACATGACATACACATGACATATACATGACATACACATGACATACACATGACATAAACTGCACTCTGTATTGTCTTCATTTTCATTGGTTAAGTCATCTCATAAAAAAATGTGTGTCTATCGTGTGTATTGTGTCTATTTTGTGTATGTGGCTGTCTGTTGTGTGTATGTGTGTGTGTCTATCGTGTGTACTGTGTGTGTGTGTGTGTGTGTGTCTATCTTGTGTATTTTGTGTATGTGTGTGTGTCTAAAACTTTCATTACACAACAATATTCTTACTTGCAAGTTTTTTACTTGCAGTTTTGGCAATCCCAGAAATATTCATATACATTTCGTACACATTATACAAAATTATAAAACAGTATTGTGATGAAACATTCATAATAACAATAGAACACAGG
>CM055729.1:19254607-19394607 GCA_029465975.1 Dallia pectoralis | reverse complement strand
GAGCTGCATTGACAAATGGTCCTGGCCCACCCTCCCTGGTGGAGGTAGAGGCAGATTAACACCTTAGGGAAATGATAGGCGATAACAGCACTGCATCTCAGTGTTATAGAGACATCATAGATCAGAATACAACAGTTCCCAATCAAACTCCAGTGATCATTTCATAATTATGGATTCATACACATCTCCATTGCACTTCCTCAAGAGTCCAAAACAAAAAAGTAATGGTACGCCTTGGAACCACACTTGAATATATTTTCTCGTGCATATGTGTTCTGTCTCTAATAAAGTAATACGAAGAAATGCGCACATGCGGTTCGAGTTAAGATCAAAAAAGCAATACGGAGATATAAACTAATCTGAACCATTCGTCAGGATCATTCCTAATAACTGGGATGTTATTGCATTTTGATCTGCCTTTATGCGGAAATAAGAACAGAAAAAATGAATCAATAGCAAACTCCCACTTCTATGCGATAGAAAAGAGGTATTAAAGGTTTACATATGGATGGTTATTCATGTTGCTATTTCAATTATCTGGTGCTCTGTTCTCGGAATTGATCAATATTTATTTTTAGGTGTTGGATTTTAAATCACATATAACACATCACGTTATTATTTGATTATGAGTCCATGCATATACAACTTGGTTATGCTGTAGAAAGCGATGTGCCACTCTGTCACTATCAGTCACTTTTGGAAACTCAATACCAGTGACATAATCTGAATACGTGAAGTCACATATGCAGTACATAAGTTATGTATTATTATCACTGTTTTACCCACCTGAAGGATTTTACAGTGTAGAATTGATCTTAGTGCAGAATCGAATTTCTAAGGCCCTTCAACCCTGTGTGTGTGTTTGTAAGTTCCTTCAACCCTGTGTGTGTGTGTTTGTAAGCCTGTTCAACCCTGTGTGTGTGTTTGTACATCCCTTCAACCCTGTGTGTGTGTGTTTGTAAGGCCCTTTAACCCTGTGTGTGTGTGTGTTTGTAAGTCCCTTCAACCCTGTGTGTGTGTGTGTGTGTTTGTAAGGCCCTTTAACCCTGTGTGTGTGTGTGTTTGTAAGGCCCTTCAACCCTGTGTGTGTGTGTGTTTGTAAGGCCCTTTAACCCTGTGTGTGTGTGTGTTTGTAAGGCCCTTCAACCCTGTGTGTGTGTTTGTAAGTCCCTTCAACCCTGTGTGTGAGTTTGTAAGGCCCTTCAACCCTGTGTGTGTGTTTGTAAGTCCCTTCAACCCTGTGTAAGTGTTTGTAAGGCCCCCTCAACCCTGTGTGTGTGTTTGTAAGGCCCTGTGCTTCTCAGTTCGAGCTGTAGAGCAGTTCCATAAAGTTTAATTATATGTTGCATTCCCTGTGGAAGGGCTGAGATTAAACCAAATTAAATTGGGTTTGTGCATAAAACAGAGCACACAGACACACACTTAAACACTAGTGACTACTCAATGGTTCCAGTGCTGATGGTCATTACATCAGTGTGTGGGCTTCGTACTGACTTTCATCAGAAAACACACAAACTCTATTACATTACAAACCCATAATAGGAAGTGTTTATAATAACGTTTGCATAATTGCAACATTGTTGTTCATAATTGATCAGCTGATATTAAATATGTAATGAACAGGAGAATTTTATGTAAAAAACATAAGTTTTGACTCGAGAATTAGCCTGTTATTTAAATGGCTGAAATGTTGCTTTAAGGGTACTTGGAATACAAAGGTTCTGGGTTAAAGACAATGGGTTTTAGGTTAAACACAATGGTTCTGAGTTTAATACAATGGTTCTGGGTTCCAAGGGGACCAGGATGCTTGGTTCTTAGAACGCTGTGAACGTATGTGAAAAACTGACATTGGATCCAAAATTGCTGAAGAACTAAATATCTGGATCAATAGAAATATCCAAAAAAGCTAATGTATGACTGTCCTGGTCTGGATTGAGCTCTAACTATTATGAACTTACAAAGGCCCATAGCATTTTTTTAACAAGCTGTTTTTATGTTTTCACTGTTTTTAGATCAGGCGCAGTGGTTACGCTTTTGTAGGTTTTGCTTTTATGAAGGAATACATCTAATTTTTTAAATAGCTGTGGATATAAAACCAAAACGAGCTGGGAAGGTTTAACGATGTGTGTTACCCTTTATGTTCCAGAAAGTGAGAAACCTTGACTTTCGGACCAGAGTTGTCGTGAGAAATACGTTTCAGAATCTCTGCTGTTCTGGAGGTGCGATGAAGAGTAAGTGGCGTAAACACAGGGACTAGCTACATCGTATTGGCTTTTGATTCTGTTGTGTCCAGCATCTTTCGGACCAACATTGTTGCGTGTTGAGCTATAAACTATAGGAAACAAAGACAAATTTACATTTTTCATCATTTTGATTGTGTACCACAGTTCTTAGCATGGGGTTTTCACTGCCTTTAAATCAGACTACCATCCATAGCTAGCTGGCTTCTACTGAACCAGATTAGTTAGCCAAATATGTAGTGTCAGATGTTAACACCTTTAATATAGTTATTTTATCCATTGCTAGCTAGCTTCTACTGAATCAGATTAGTTAGCCAAATCTATAGTGTCTGATATTAACACCTAATATAGTTATTTTATCCATTGCTAGCTAGCTTCTACTGAATCAGATTAGTTAGCCAAATCTATAGTGTCTGATATTAACACCTAATATAGTTATTTTATCCATTGCTAGCTAGCTTCTACTGAATCAGATTAGCTAGCCAAATCTATAGTGTCTGATATTAACACCTAATATAGTTTTTTTGTCCATTGCTAGCTAGCTTCTACTGAATCAGATTAGCTAGCCAAATCTATAGTGTCTGATATTAACACCTAATATAATTATTTTATCCATTGCTAGCTAGCTTCTACTGAATCAGATTAGTTAGCCAAATCTATAGTGTCTGATATTAACACCTAATATAGTTATTTTATCCATTGCTAGCTAGCTTCTACTGAATCAGATTAGCTAGCCAAATCTATAGTGTCTGATATTAACACCTAATATAGTTATTTTATCCATTGCTAGCTAGCTTCTACTGAATCAGATTAGCTAGCCAAATCTATAGTGTCTGATATTAACACCTAATATAGTTATTTTATCCATTGCTAGCTAGCTTCTACTGAATCAGATTAGTTAGCCAAATCTATAGTGTCTGATATTAACACCTAATATAGTTATTTTATCCATTGCTAGCTAGCTATCTACTGAATCTACTGAATCAGATTAGCTAGCCAAATCTATAGTGTCTGATATTAACACCTAATATAGTTATTTTATCCATTGCTAGCTAGCTTCTACTGAATCAGATTAGTTAGCCAAATCTATAGTGTCTGATATTAACACCTTGATAATATAGTTATTTTTAGTTGTAATTTGTTGAAAGTTTGCTGCTCCTTAACACGGAGCGACTGTTATCATTGATCAGTCTGTAGATCAATAACTCGGCTATGAAGTTAGTTGTGTACAACAGCAATTTCCAGCCTGCGGTCCGTGGACCGTTTATGGCCCACGATATGGCGCAGATGAAATGGAAATATAAGAAAAAAACAACCGTACAGTCCACAATTGTCCCAATGTCTTCTAAATCATTTTCTTTATAACTTTTCGCTTACATTTTCTAAGTCATGGGCTACTTGGGCTTAAGTGGGTTTTGAGTAAATGTGCCTTTACCAAGACCATGCAATGCTGCGAGCAGTGTAGTAACATTGGAAGAGTGCACGTGATGCCAAGGCTGTCAGTTGTACATGCTCATTGCGTGATCATTTATTAGCTAGATATCTGGCTTGTACATGTCCGTAGGCCTAGGCCACATGAAAGAAAAGTATCTGAATCAGAAGAGAACCAACAGAATGCTCCGAAAATAAATTCAAGGTAAGGAGGAATTACGACAGTGAGTTTACCTACATATTAAATAAACCATTGCCATAAGTCTTCTCAAATGTCGCCCTTATATCTTCAATGGATAAAAATGACAGGCTAACTGCTGTAAACCTGTCTCCCGCTCAAGACATGTGTGTGTGTGTGTTGTAAACCTGTCCTCCACACCAGACATGTGTGTGTGTGTGTGTTGTGAACCTGTCTACCGCACTAGACATGTGTGTGTGTGTGTGTATTGTAAACTTTTCTACCGCAGTAGACGTGTGTGTGTGTTATAAACCTGTCTTTCGCACTAGACGTGTGTGTGCTCATTCTCCAATTTGTTTAATCTTGCACTGGTTTTGTTGATGATTTTCCGGAAAGTCTTACCTGTCATACCTGTAGCTTAATGATGGTTACAGCAGGCAGGTGTCCAAACACACCTTACAAGTCGCTGCGTTTGGTGCTGCAATGGGCACATGTATCTGCTCACAGGGCGCCAACTGTTACAGCATTACACCTCTTCAGTCTCTTCACTTGGCTACAAATTGTATCCAAAATAACCAAAGCAAACCTGGCATCTTTGAGGCACCGGAAGCCCAACGTGTTGGCATATTTGAGCGATTGGCTCCTGTTGACAGAGGCATGGGAACCGTCAGCCTGTCACACTTCACTGTTGCTCTCCCACACTCAAGCACTGGGGCTGATGGTGAAACATACTTAAAGCTGTCTGACTCTGTGTCAGCACATTTCTTTTCTTGGTCTAGAGGCTGGAATTGGGCCTGATTCCCACAGAACACGGTGGAAGGCTTTCACCTCTGCTTGGCCCAATATTGCCCTGCTGTGGAACTGGGCTATTTGTCTGCGCATTTAGTGGAATAGAGCATAGTGGAGGCCATCCCATGTGTCACCAATCCAGGTGAGGTTTGTAAAGAGGAAGGACGGAGTGAGGTTAAATGTAGCGAATGATTCCGTTGCTTGTTGCTTTAATTGCTTCGAGAAATCTTAAATGTACCAACTTGTGCATAACACAAGACAATTATGTGACATAGAGGGTACAGAGGAGCTGGAAGACCCGAGAGAGCGACCAGGTGGTGGTGCTACAGGTGGTGCTACAGGTAGTGGTGCTACAGGTGGTGGTGCTACAGGTGGTGGTGCTACAGGTGGTGGTGGTACAGGTGGTGCTACAGGTGGTGGTGGTACAGGTGGTGGTGCTACAGGTGGTGGTGGTACAGGTGGTGGTGCTACAGGTGGTGGTACAACAGGTGGTGGTACAGGCAGTGGTGGTGCTACAGGTAGTGGTGCTACAGGTGGTGGTGCTACAGGTGGTGGTGCTACAGGTGGTGGTGGTACAGGTGGTGGTGCTACATGTGGTGGTACAGGTGGTGGTACAGGTGGTGGTGGTGGCACAGGGGGTGGTGCTACAGGTGGTGGTGCTACAGGTGGTGGTGCTACAGGTGGTGGTACAGGCAGTGGTGGTGGTGGTGCTACAGGAGGGGGTGCTACAGGTGGTGGTGCTACAGGTGGTGGTGGTACAGGGGGTACACAGAATCAAACAACACAGGCCCGAGATGCAGCAACATCTGTCATCTCTCCGCAGGCACAACGCTTGTTGATTATATTTAATGTATTCCTTTTCACATATACAAGATTTTCTTTCCTCATTTAACTCTCTGCAGAGTTAGCGGAACAGCGCCATGGTCTACAGAACGGTCCTGACCCTTTATGGGGGTTCGTGTTTAATACATTTCTGTGATGTTTGACCGAGCCGAGACCAAACCTCTGGCTTCAGTAAATAGAGCTTTAGTCAGACTGGACAGATTGAATGACCTTATTAGTACCTGGCGTATCATCATTTTCATCCAGAAATGTTTATAGAAAAACATAAACCTCATGATAGCATGTTGCTTTAAGAACTTACTGGCTAAGTAAACTGGACATTCCACCACGATAATTCAACCAGTCATTTTTCTGCATAGTTCAAAAGAACATGATACATTGTTGGTTCCATTCTTACTCTCTTGTAATCAGAGAGACTTGTTTGATTTGAGTAATAAATGATGCCATTAGTATTTTCTTTACAGGCCAAAATGTAGACTCATGAAGCTCACAGGAACAAACATAAAAAACACTCATTGTGCAGTGTAGATTTGAACCTCTGAACTGTGAACATCTTGAACTACGCATACTGATAAAATCAAAGACAATTAGTTGCATACAAAAATTGGCAGATATTTGGGCCTGTTTCACAAAAGTCCAGAAATATGTCTGCTTTTTTCCAACTCCTCATCCGTATCTCCCTCCCCTCACCAACCGTCTCTGTGTTTACGCCACACACAGTTTTTTGAGGTTAACGTAGCCGGTAGCCTTTGGCCGTGTCCCTGTTTCCTTTTCTTGCTCCTCCATTCATCATGTTGTCTCCTACTTTACGTAACAATTTGTCGGATTGCCTCCCGTAACACCCACACTCCTTTAACCCCTGAACTTTGACCCTGAACAGGACCTGTACAAACAGGCATTCTTCTTCATGTTTTTAAGGTCTCCCCCTCTTTCTCTTTCCTTCTCTCTGAGTGTGTGTGTGTGTCCATTGCATCTCTCTCTCTCTCTCCCTCTCTCACCCTTTCTCTCTCTCTCTCTCTCTCTCTCTCTCTCTCTCTCTCTATCTCTCTCTCTCTCTCTCTCTCTCTTTCTCTCTCTCTCTCTCTCTCTCTAAGGATCCCGCCCTCCCCTGATGTCTGTATGAGAGAAGGAATGGAGGAAATCTGTCAAACTTTCTAGCAATCTCACTATGGAGTGACAGTAATAAGGCTTCTGGGAGAAACAACACACGAGGAAGGCTGAGATGACTGCGAATAACGACAGCACAGCAGGGTCCGGCTTTCTCTTTTTTCTTATTCTATGGAAATTAGATACCACACACAGATCGACCTCAGTTTGTCTATGTTCTCAGGGCAGGGTGAGAGATATTGCGCACGCAACTTCAAGATATTCCACTAGGGGCAATGTGAAAATAAAGATGTAGTAGGCATGCTGCTTGCTGGCGCGTTGTGATTGGCGACAGACTGGCTGTTTAAGTATTTGTTATTTTACAAATTATGAATTAAGATGTAAAATTATCTGTGTGTGTGTTTTTTTATAGGCTTTGTTTTTTACTGTATCTCTCAGGCTCTTTATAATACATCGTTATAAGCCATTAGTGTAGTGGATTACGTAGGACTTGATTCGAGTGAAAGTATCCATAAGAAATCCAAATCCAAATGTCACAAAAGCGTCCGCACAAACACAACTGTTTGAGCTACATCTTTACATAGTGGCATGTTGGTGATGGGATTGTATATGAGTTCATTTGTGCCAGGAATGTATTTCTTTCTGTTTTGTAAAATGTGCGCTTAAGAAACATTCAAACTAAAGTGAGTCTGTGAGATCTTGTTGGAATTAAGTAATTGTGACTGTGAACCTAAGTGCCTGATAATTTTACTGTGTGTGTGTCAGTGTGTTTGTGTGTATGTTTGTATATACATGTGTGTGTTTATGCTTCTGGGCTTCTGGGCGAAAAAATGTCAGTCATAAATATTATTTCATATTGATCACACACTATACATGCTGACGCTGTATAATTCATTTTCCAGTCACAGCTGATATACAACGTGAAACCTTATTACAATGCTTAGCACCATCACACAGACGATTAAATGAGACCATGACATTGGAGATGGAATCTACACCCGGCTGATATACAAGCGAACTGAGAAGTAGCACCAATCCATTAGGCCCGTAGCTGAGAGAGCCCTTCAGTTTGTGTGTCACGGTAACACCCTTCCCCAGAGGGGTCGTGCACTCTCTCAGTGGAATTTAATGGTTCCAGCCTGGCTGTCCTACCCCCCGACCCTGAACCCTATCAGTGATGGAGGACCGCAATTCAATTAAAGAGCCCTCTCACCTCCAGCTCCCTGCCTGCCGCACTGCTAATGTATCCAATGTACTCTGTTGTGTGTGAATGTGTGTGCATGTATGCATGTGTGTGTGTGTGTGTAAGTGCGGGCGTGTGCATGTATGCATGTGTGTGTGTACGTACAGATGTTTGCATGTGTGTATATGTGTGTGTAAGTGCGTGTGTGTGCATGTATGTATATGTGTGTAAGTGCGGGTGTGTGCATGTATGCATGTGTGTGTAAGTGCGGGTGTGTGCATGTGTGTATATGTGTGTGTGTAAGTGCGTGTGTGTGCATGTATGTATATGTGTGTAAGTGCGGGTGTGTGCATGTATGCATGTGTGTGTAAGTGCGGGTGTGTGCATGTGTGTATATGTGTGTGTGTAAGTGCGGGGTGTGTGCATGTATGTATATGTGTGTGTAAGTGCGGGTGTGTGCATGTATGCATGCATTTGTGTATATGTGTGTAAGTACGGGTGTGTGCATGTATGTACGGTATATGTGTGTGTAAGTGTGGGTGTGTGCATGTGTGTATATGTGTGTGTAAGTGTGGGTGTGTGCATGTATGCATGCATTTGTGTATATGTGTGTAAGTACGGGTGTGTGCATGTATGTACGGTATATGTGTGTGTAAATACGGGTGTGTGCATGTGTGTACATGTGTGTGTAAGTGCGGGTGTGTGCATGTGTGTATATGTGTGTGTGTAAGTGCGGGGTGTGTGCATGTGTGTATATGTGTGTGTAAGTGCGGGTGTGTGCATGTGTGTATATGTGTGAATTTATTATTTGTACATTTCTGTATATCAAGTGGATGTGTGTTTGTGTGCATGTGTGTCTTCGTGCATTTTTTGTTTCCTTACCTATTTAGGTGAAACAATTGCCAAAATTTTGGTGACAGGCCAAAAGAAAATAAAGGACTTTTGCCGGCTTATGGATTAAGTTTAGGGTTCGGGTTAGTATTGGATTAGGTTTAGAGGGCTGGGAACATGTTCCCCCGATGCTTTTGTAAGCCGGGCTCAGAAACAAACTACAGGAGATTGGCGCCGCGTTGTGAGATGCATTGAGTAAAAGGTTCAGACTTGCTGTTTACAACACAGAACCGGACCTGTTACTGTGATGAGGAGGATCGCAGACCCAGGCAACAGTGTCTCTATCAGGGTGTTAAAGGCACTTGCTCAAATGTAGTGTTGCCTTGAACCAAACTGAGACCGCACAGAATGTTCTAGTCTTAAGTGACTTGATAGAAGATGGCAGCACTGAGTGTTTTGGGTCAGATTCCAGCTGGGGCACCGTTTATACAGGTCTATACACACCTGACTGTCGTTTTGGTCTAGGCACAGTGTAATTGCCATTTTTTATGTTCAGTATTGTGTTGCTGTAGTGTATAACACAGGACAACGTCCACTTGAGCTACAAATCCACCAAAGAGAAGCAATATTTCCTTTCACTTCTTGCTCTTCTCTCTTTGATGCCATGCCAGTTGCTATGGCCGGAGTCCCTCTGAAGGACAGGAGGCCAGAGCTTTTAACCAAACTCATTTTATGTATTCCTCACAGGAATGGACTCTGGCAGAATGACTTGCATCTAGCAATGCTTTCGGGTCTCTCTCATTCACAGTGAAGCGCGCTCTCACACGCACAAGTTCCCCCGCACACATTTCCCATAATGACTACACACAAGGCCCGTGACCTTTTTGCGGTCAGGCCAGACACGGCGGCCATTGTTGCCACATCAGTCAGAGTGTGTTCCGAGTGAGTTGGAAGCAGCTGCTGGTCCTATACCTCGCCCAACTCTCTCCCACAGCAGGGTTGTGGAGAACGGGAATTATCCTGACAACTCGCCCACTGTGGGCAATTAAGACACATTGAAAACAACAAAGGGCACTGGTACATTTAGGTTTGTCCTGCTCTGTGGTCAGATGTATTGCAAGGGGTCTGAAGTAGGTAGAGGGATGAGGGCACACAGCCGTTACACAAACAATACTATGTAATGCTAATATGTTTAGGGACGGAGGGAGATTAAACATTTTAATTGAGCATTTGTCGGCACATTGGAAGAATGTTTCAGAGAAACTGAGAAGGTATTGTGCCTCAACAGTTGTTTCAAGAGATTTGAAGTTTTGTTTTAGGGATAAGGATGGACATTTGATCACTTTTTTGGATGGGTGTGTGTATGTGAACTATATGTGTGCGTACTTTATTTGTGTGTTGCGCACACCGCACACCGACACACATAGACACACACGCATACACATTTAGGAGCGACAAGGAGCGTTGGATTTGAAGCATGCCTGGAAAATAGACAACCTGCCTTCTTTATTGATTACCCTGGCCTCTCTGTTTTAAGTGTCATAGGGTCTCACTATGACAATTATAAACGTTCAGGTGTATGTTTTAAAAGGCACAATAGCCTAAAATGTTCATTAACATCACCAACACCTTTTAAGGGTGCAACTTCACTGAGTATGAAATCCGTTTGTGATGACATCTGTAGAAGTTGTGGTTGAGGATGGTTGGATATGTTATTGCAGTGTATAATACATCTTCCAGTGTTTTAATGCCTTTTCCATTGACTATGTTTGTAGCTGTCTATGTTGTCTATGTTGTAGCTGTCACACCTTCATTGTTCTCACTAATCAAGCTCTCTATCAATGCCATCTTCTGAGTACTGCAGAGCATTAATGATATGCAGACAGAGTATTAATGGTATGCACCCACATCTATAGACACAAACACACACACACACACACACACGCGCGCACGCACAGAGTGGTGGCCATAAGTCAGCCTCAAGCCTGTCAAGGTGCAAGTTTGATGGCTGGTCATGTAACCTTTCTGAGGCACAATTAACACCTGTCCCAGAGCTCATAAGACATGCTAATCCATGCAAACACATGGAGACCTGCTGTCTGACCTAAGCAAGGACACCAACACCACTACCTCACCAAGAAGATAAGATATGGGAGATGGAGGAAGGGGCAGAACAAGAAAGTGGAAGATGGTGATGGCGAGACAACAAAGAATGGAAGACAGAGTGGAGTTAGAAAGAGTGAGGGAGAGTAAATACCGAGAAGGGAAGACAGAGAAGAGAAAAGGAAGAGAGAGGGAGGGAGGGATGACAAAGATAGAAAGAAAAGAGTGTGGAAGATGAATACAGGGACAGAGAGAGAGAGAGAGAGAGAGACCAAGAAGGAAAGACAGGAAGAAAATGTCCCTGCTACCCTCAGTAGAAGAATATAATAGACAAATGCCTGCTGAGACACTTAAAATGGCTCTGGGTGGAATATATCAGTACATTGTTTTTCCGAGCCTTGTTGGCTTCTTGGCCAATTCCCCCTTGTCAATTAGACAGTGGGTTTCAATGTTTTTCCTGGTTTAATGAAGGTAAAGATAAGTAAAAAAATTATTGCTTTTTTTTCTCCGACTTTTCCGATTTTTTTACGATGTTCAAAAATAACCACTGGCGCTGTCAACATGTCTAATGGTTGTTACTTTTTTCTTTTGTTGCCCTCATTAGCCACGTTGTCAATTAAACATTTCAGATTTTGTAATTTTCTGATTTGTTCAGATTATCTGAAGCTATATATAATCCAGCACCTCGCAGAAAGCATGTGAAACACTACACAAATACTAACCCCTTTTCCTGACACTGACAGAAACATCACAGAAACAGTTCAACGTGCATTAGACAAAACCGGTATCTATTTCTCTATCGCACAAGCTGTTTGCACACGCACAGACAATGGAGCAGTTATTGGATGGCCTCTGCCGAGGAGAGCTTCAGCTATAATAACCTACACAAACACACAACGGTCTGGGAGAAGCATATTAGAGGTGTCTCCAAGTGTACTTTTCAAGGTGCGGGGCTTGGTATCTCCATGGCAACAGCGAAGCAACCGGGAGCAGACCAAGGGTGGTGGGTGTGGGAATCGCCTTTGGCCTATCCCCCTCCGACACACACACACACACGCACACATACACACACACACATACACACACACACACAAACACATGGCCCTTAATAAGTAGAGAGCCCCGCCCTTTGTGCCCTGTGCTTGTGGTGTCGCTGGGAAATGTCACAGTGTTCCAAGCCTCTACCTTGCGGCGGGTTCACCACACAGGGACTATTTGGGTGTGTCTGAGATGGATGTGTGTGTACTGTGTGTGTGTGTGTGTAACAAGGATTTATGTGTGTGAATTTGCCTGAAATTGATCAGTGTGTAATCATGTGTGTGTGTTTTTGTGTGTGTGTCAAAAACTACTGCGTGTATGTTCATGTGTACTAAATGTGTGTCATCACAGAGGGAAAGGACAAATGTGTCTCCTGTCTCCCCTCGTCGGTCTGTATCAGGGTCGGAAGGCTCTGAGTAGTGCAGTTGTTAGAACAAGGGTTTTGGGTTCGATTCCTGGGGTGGCCAACAGTGGGCTACTGCAAGTCAGCCTGGACTACAATGTCTACCCAATAACTTAAAGTAAAATGTTATAGGGACCTTTAGGTTAATGTACCTGCTTCCACCATGGCCTAGATATTTCTCCACCTATCCATTTCTTCCCCCCTTTTCTCTCTATCTTCTTCTTCGTATCCTAACTGCACCTTCCAATAAAAAAATCCTCTCTTCTTTCTTGTCCATCTCCCCCTCATTCCCTCTTGCTGACTCCCAACCATGAACTGCATGCACTAGGAGGTCATGTGACGACAGCACCATCCTATCAGGGCTATATAAAGCTGGAACACAAACATGAGTATTTGAAAAAATAAATCTTAAGTCTTAAATCTTCACATAAATGACGGCATGTAGCATTCTGTCACCCCAATGTAACCATACATAAAAGGGTGACAGTTAAAAAAGGAAATTGAATTTAAGCCGCTCTCTCGCACATTTACAACTTTTCACTCTGGCGCAATGGCTCGTTAAATTAGAACCTTGGGTCCCACATTTTACATCCCCCTCTCGACCTAACCCGAGGTGTTCAGTAACTTTAGCCGCCACACAAGGCGCTGTTGCTCCAGCCGCACATTCCAGCTCCGGACGCTCACGGAATATTCAAAGTTTATACCGTTGGTTTGCAGAATGGTGGTGGGACCGGCCGATGAAACCGACCCAACAAACAGTGATTAGGAAGATGCGTTTAAAGTCGATTTAACAATAACGTGTCGCTCCTTAAGCACATCATAACAGGTTCTACAGATTCGGGTTGATCGTGTTTTCATATGATCTGTCATTCACTATCAGCTGGAGCACATGTAGTTAAAACGGGTTCTCTCTTATTCGCTGTTTGTCCAAGCACGCGCGTAACACTCTAAGAAATGTGTGGGCGCGCGTGTTTGTGTGTGCATATAGATTGTGAGAGTGAGATAGAGGGAGAGAGAGAGATAGAGAGAAGGAAGAGAGAGATAGAGAGAGGAGAGCGAGAGAGATTGAGTGAGTGAGATAGAGAGTGAGAGATAGAGAGAGAGGAGAGAGAGAGTGAGAGAGATAGAGAGAGAGATATAGAGAGAGACAGAAGGAGAGAGACAGAGAGAGAGATTCTCTCCCGGTGCACTTGGCAGTTAGTTGCGGGCTGCTGTTGCTGTCGTGGCGGTGCGGCTGGTCGCGGGGAACTTAAGCGCACTGGAGCCCGGAGTCCCACTCTCTCACCTGCGCAGTTCGGAGCTGCCATGGGTCTCGCGCCGGGATTTACCATCTTAATCATTCTGCCGGCCTTTCTGCAGACAAGCGGCCTGTATATCGCCAGTAGCGTAGGTAGGTGAAAGCGGGGGTCAATGTGTACATTGTTTGGTTCTGTTCACAAGCCGGGGTCAATTGGGCAGAGACGCGCCGGTAGGTGCATGCGCCCAACAGTTCCCAGCTACCGGGGGCACTTATATTCACACCCTAAACCGTTTAAACTTTGGCTTACTAGATGGACGACAGTTCCCGATACTGAACCCCTATTATGCCTTGCCTGTGCTGTGTCACCCGGGGCTGACAGTGTTGTGAAGTGTGCGTGTGTCTATTGTTATCCCACTGCATCTCGGACAGTCAGGAGGAATTCACTTGGGTCGGATAGAGGAGCGGTAGATGCGTGCTTTTGCCGTGCATGGACTAATCTTATCTGATTACGCGGTGATCGCTGATATCGATTTAGTCTCACAACGGAAGGATGGCATGTTAATGATTTTAAATTAGCAAGTAATTCCCGTTGCATTGCATTGAAAAAATATTAGTAATAGTGCCAAGACACAATGCATGTTAATGTCATTGTGCCGGTGTACACATTGCATCTGATAACAAAATAATGTGTCGCAGAAAACTTTTGCACGGTGTGCACTTTTACAGTGAATATAGTTTGAACGCTGGGGATATGATTTGACGGATCGGATCTTGCAGCATGCCACCCTCACCTGTTTATTTCTCACTGCTGTCAGAAAGGACCACAACATCCCAACACACTAGAGAGTGATTAAAACACCATGTGTCGCATTGACTGCATGCAAATTTAGATAACAACACGAGTGATATTGAGAAGAATGCGGAGAGTTGTCAGTGTCACTTGTGATCCGGAGCTGTACATGTCTAGTGAGTGGTGATGTGTGGGCGAGGTGCGGCTCTCTGTCACCAGCCGCCCCGGAGGAAGCGTTTATCTCTCTCTCTATCGTATCTAAAAGCCGCCTCAGAGGGAGGTGTCAGTGTCACAGTTATATGGCTATATGCGTCGCCGAACAAACTGCCTGTTGTGCAAAAAATAACCCATGGTTATGTCGCGATACTATTGATGCAACTGGCTAAAATAACGGAGGCTTATTGCGTGATAACTTTGAAACAGTATTTACATATTCACGGGACCACATGCACGTTGCCGAGCTTGGAGCGTTAACGATGATGCAAATTGTTATAAAAACATCTTGATTTTTTGTCATACAATATGGTGCATTGTAATATTGTAATTATTTGATCTGGATTTTTTTTTATAAACGATCATAAGTAATGTAGGCACTTGTATATTGGACTATTTACTCTTGATGCACTATCGTCTTCCAGTCATCGAGTGTCCCCAAATATCTTTGTTTTAATGCCCAGCACCTGCACGTTTCTTTACCCGGGCAGCATGCTCGATCTAGGCCCAGAACTCAGCGCCATAAGAGTTGTGATGGAGGTGGTGAAACAACATTATGCAGCGTGTGAGTTGCAATTAGCACCTTGATCTTCTGCTGCCGTATCTCTGTGGTTTTCGTGGAGCCGCACGTGAGGACAGTACTGTGGGAGCGCTACGTGCACGCGCCCCACAACACGCGACTGTGCTGACGTTGTCGTTTGGTAGCCCCGACTAGGCCCGACTATGACGTGGGGACAGGCCCATATGTGTTTACTAAGCTTATCTGTTTGGTGTCATGCATATGTTCTTCGTAATGTAGTGATGCAATTAGGAACACGACTAAAGAATACCACCTATTCCTCTCTAACCTCTATCTCCCTCTCTCGCTCCCAACTTTCTCTCATCCCTCTACCTGTTCCTCCCTTTCCCTTTATTCTCTCTCTCCATTCCCCACTGTCCTGTTTCACCCTTTCTGCTCACCTTCGTCTTTTCTCTACTCTCTCTGTTCTTTCACCCTACCCACTCTCCTCCCTCCCCACTCTCCTCCCTCCCAACTCTCCTCCCCCCACTCTCCTCACCACTCACCTCCCCACTCTCCTCCCCTCTCCCCCCACTCACCTCCCCACTCCCCCCACTCTCCTCCCCCCACTCTCATCCCCACTCTCCTCCCCCACTCTCCTCCCCCCCACCCTCCTCCCCACTCTCCTCAACACCCTCCCCACTCTCCTCCCCCCACTTCTCCTCCCCTCCTCCCCACTCCCCCCACTCTCCTCCCCCCCACCCTCCTCCCCACTCTCCTACCCACTCTCCTCCCCCACTCTACTCCCCCCACCCTCCTCCCCACTCCCCCCCACTCCCCCCCACTCTCCTCCCCCACTCTCCTACCCACTTTCCCCCCCACCCTCCTCCCCACTCTCCTACCCACTCTCCTCCCCCACTCTATTCCCCCACTCCCCTCCCCCACTCCCCCCCCCCACTCTCCCCCACTCTCCTCCCCACTCTCCTCCCCACTCCACTCCCCACTCTCCTCCCCACTCTCCTCAACACCCTCCCCCACTCTCCTCAACACCCTCCTCCCCACTCTCCTCCCCACTCTCCTCAACACCCTCCCCACTCTCCTCCCCCACTCTCCTCCCCCTCACTTTCCTCCTCCCCACTCTCCTCCCCCCCCACTCCTCCCCCCACTCTCCTCCCCCACACTCTCCTCCCCACTCTCCTCCCCACTGTCCTCCCCACACTCTCCTCCCCACTCTCCTCCCCCTCTCCCCCCCTCTCCTCCCCCCCACTCTCCTCCCCACTCTCCCCCACTCTCCTCCCCAGACTCCCTGCAGCATGTACTGGGGGAGTATGGACTGGTGAGGCCTGTAAGCGTGGACGCAGACGGCCGGTTCCTGTCCCACGTTGTGTCGGCTGGCATGGCGGGGTCAGGGGCGGGGTCAGGGGCTGGGCAGCATCGTAGGCGCTGGCGGAGGGAGGCCGGAGAGAACTGGGGAGGAGGAGGCGAGGAAAAAGAGGGAACGTACAACGACCGGACGGAGGCCAGAGTGCCCCGACACAGACAGCTTTACTACAACGTCACCGTCTTCGGCCGGGAGTTCCACCTGCGTCTGCGGCACAACGCGCGACTGGTGGCCCCCGGAGCCAAGATGGAGTGGCACGACGACGACGACAGCAACGGAACAGCCAGGCGCTCCGAGATCCTGCAGGGGGACTGTCTCTATGTGGGTGACATCACAGACACGCCTGGAGCCACCGTAGCCATTAGCAACTGTGACGGCCTGGTGAGTTTTCAGGGTCACCGTTGACTCAATGCCATGTCAGTTGAACTCACTGCGGCCATTATCCTAATATGAATATTTCTTAGCGCTGGCTGCACCTCTGTGCCGAATTTGTCTTTTACAGTCCATGGTAACTGCACTGTTCAGACTGCTGTGTCCTTGAACCTGTTCATTCTGTGACACTTCTGTCATGCTATTGTGTTCCTGGTCTGTGTGAGGAACTCCATGGCCTGTGAGGCATGTATCAGTAGCCAAACCTATCCCCGTCTCTATGTGTGTGTGTGTGTGCATGTGGCATCGACTGCAAGACACAGAGAGGAGCCATGACTGAGTTTCCATAGGAACACCCAGTGTGAAAAGAGAGAGATGAAGTGAGAGAGAGAGAGAGAGAGAGAGAGAGAAGGTAGAGAATAACCAGAAAGAGATCGAACTTGGACCGAATAATAATAATAATAATAATAATAATACGTTTTATTTATATAGCGCCTTTCCAGGGCTCAAGGACGCTTTACAATTCAGGACATAACTCTTTTACTTCTCTCTGGTGACTCACCACGCTTCTTGTTTAACCCCAGGGTTCAGAGTTCATAAAGGGGTCATGTTGACTTTTGCTGTGCCCCATGAGGCCCACACAACACAAACACCTGTGTCCTGTTTTACTCGGCATTGGAATTGATCGAATACTGATATTTTAAAGAAGTGAATATGTTTTTCTGAATGGGTGGTAGGTGGTATTAAATATAAATATGATATGTTTGAAATCCCATGCATGGATACTTGGTCTGTGTGTTGTGGTGGCGGTCCCAATTACAAGTTGAGGAAGTGATGAAGAGAGTATGAGAGGACAAGAGGAGAGCAGGAGAACAGGGAATATAGATGAAGATCAGGTAGGGGACGCATATAGGGAGAAAGGAGGAGAAGATCAGGGAGGATAGAGAGAACAGGGAGGAGAATGGGAAAGAAACAGGGAATATGGTATTATATTAGATCATTATTATATATTATATATACATATATATTAGATCATTATTATATATTATATATACATATATATTAGATCATTATTATATATTATATATACATATTAGATCATTATTATATATATATATATATTAGATCATTATTATATATTATATATACATATTAGATCATTATTATATATTATATATATATATATATATTAGATCATTATTATATATATATATATATATATATATATATTAGATCATTATTATATATTATATATACATATTAGATCATTATTATATATTATATATATATATTAGATCATTATTATATATTATATATACATATTAGATCATTATTATATATTATATATACATATTAGATCATTATTATATATTATATATATATATATTAAATCATTATTATATATTATATATATATATATATATTAAATCATAATTATATATTATATATACATATTAGATCATTATTATATATTATATATACATATTAGATCATTAATATATATTATATATACATATTAGATCATTATTATATATTATATATATATATTAGATCATTATTATATATTATATATATATATATATATTCGATCATTATTATATATTATATATACATATTAGATCATTATTATATATTATATATATATTAGATCATTATTATATATTATATATATATTAGATCATTATATATATGTTCATTTGTCAACAACCAAAAGTTTTGCACTGACCATCTAAGAGATCATGCAGTCTGCACCCAGCCAGTACCTTGCCAGTACCCAGCCAATACCCCGTATCCACCCAGCCAGTACCCAGCCAATACCCCGTATCCACCCAGCCAGTGCCCAGCCAATACCTAGCATCCACCCAGCCAATACCCAGCATCCACCCAGCCAGTACCCAGCCAGTACCCAGTATCCACCCAGCCAGTTCCCAGCCAGTGCCCAGTATCCACCCAGCCAGTACCCAGCCAATACCCAGCATCCACCCAGCCAGTGCCCAGCCAATACTCATATGCCAGCACCCACCTTGTCAGCTCCATCCTAGCCAGGGCCAAGTCAGCCAGTGCCAACTGAGCCAGTACCCAACCAGCCATTACCTATTTAGCCTGTACCCAACCAGCCATTATCTATTTAGCCTGTACCCACCCAGCCAGTTCATACCCAGCAAAAACCCAGTCAGTCACTTTTAGTCAGCTCAAAACAGCCTGCCAGCATGGACGCTGCTCTCAGCTTTACTCTGCTCTCAGCTTTACTCTGCTCTGCAAACCGACTTACTGCCTGGCCACTACCAACAACCTAGAAAGTGGGAGGGAGAATGTGAACAGGAAGAAAGGGAATAATAAAAATATAAAGGGGCTGAATAAAAAGCCGGACAGGGAGAGACAAAAAAGAGAAAGTGTGAGCAAAGGCAGAGTGAAGAGCAAGCAAGATGGAGGAAGGGGAATATTGCTGTGGTGCGATGAATGGCTGTTGAGGTGAATTGGTTTCTTGTGAGGAGAGCCTGTGATCAGCTGGCAAGGTCTTGTTGAGTCGTTGAGGAGATGCACGAGGCAGCACAGTGGGGAGAAACAGGGCTTGGAAAAGGTGCTTGTGGTGGGAGTGGGGGTTGGGGGGTGGGGGGGGTTCAAGGAAAATTAAATTGCAGCTTGGGTGTAGTTTTCCGCGTGTGTCTTTCTCTGCTTCTCTATGCATTAAAAGAGAGAGAGAGAGAGAGAGAGAGAGAGAGAGAGAGAGGAAGAGATCGTGTGTGCATTTCTTCACATTGATCCTTTTCCACCATGTATGAACATTTTTTATTTAAAAAGCTTCATCCCTAATGTTGCTAATTGTCCTGTTTGCAATAGTATCAGCATATTTATTGTTTTAATTATTTTACTAACTAATAATTTTCAAACACACTTCAGCATACATTATTATGTCATGCCAAATAAAAATACTTATACAGAGAGACAGAGATAAAACTGTCAGAGGAGAAGAGGGACACATATAGAACAACATGAAGAGGAAGTGAAAAAGATAGATGGAATGTGGTGTCGTTCATCATGACTGAAGAGGCAAGGCAGGTCTGGCTGTACTTTATTCCTTCAACTGTTTTTCTAACTCCAGACTAGCACTGTCCTTAATGTCCCATTTGGTAATCAAGTCTTTTGTCTATTTAAATATTGAGATAATAAAAATGCATAAACACTATAAACCATCATAAACATATAGTATACTATAAACCATCATAAACACATTGTATACACCATCATAAATACATAATATACTATAAACTATCATGAAACATCATGTTTACAATAAACTGTCATAAAAAGCATAAGGTACGTTAAACATCAAACTATAAACCAGAAACCAACCAAATATAGTGTACCATAAAACATCATAAAAACATAGTGTACTATAAACCATCATAAAACAAAAATATTGTGTGCTATAAACTCTACAAAACACATAAACATGGTTTACTATAAAGCATTGTAAAAGATATAAAACATAATAAAAACACGGTTTACTATAAACATAGACATAGTATATTGTTAACCATCATAAAGAAGACATAGTATATTGTTAACCATCATAAAGACATAGTATATTATTAACCATCATAAAGACATAGTATATTATTAACCATCATAAAGACATAGTATATTATTAACCATCATAAAGACATAGTATATTGTTAACCATCATAAAGACATAGTATATTGTTAACCATCATAAAGACATAGTATATTGTTAACCATCATAAAGACATAGTATATTGTTAACCATCATAAAGACATAGTATATTGTTAACCATCATAAAGACATAGTATATTATTAACCATCATAAAGACATAGTATATTATTAACCATCATAAAGACATAGTATATTGTTAACCATCATAAAGACATAGTATATTGTTAACCATCATAAAGACATAGTATATTATTAACCATCATAAAGACATAGTATATTGTTAACCATCATAAAGACATAGTATATTGTTAACCATCATAAAGACATAGTATATTATTAACCATCATAAAGACATAGTATATTGTTAACCATCATAAAGACATAGTATATTGTTAACCATCATAAAGACATAGTATAGTATATTATTAACCATCATCATAAAGACATAGTATATTGTTAACCATCATAAAGACATAGTATATTATTAACCATCATAAAGACATAGTATATTGTTAACCATCATAAAGACATAGTATATTGTTAACCATCATAAAGACATAGTATATTATTAACCATCATAAAGACATAGTATATTATTAACCATCATAAAGACATAGTATATTGTTAACCATCATAAAGACATAGTATATTATTAACCATCATAAAGACATAGTATATTGTTAACCATCATAAAGACAGTGCTCCTTGCAGCCATCTAAACTACCATTTCAGATGGACCGGGCTTGAAATAATCACAAGGTGCAAATTATAGTGTCCATGTTTTGCAGTGGGAACACTGGGACAGACAGGTACGCCGATATGCATTCAGCCAATAGGAGAGCTCGGACAGGGAGTGTTAGGATCACTTCTGGCGTTGGCTAGGATGTAACTGAAGGCCACGGAGAGAGCGGCCTCGACATGGAATTACATATAGAAGTAATGATTTATGGGATCTCAGGCGTTTCTCTATTTCTCTACTGTACATCTTAATCTAAAGACCAACACCGTGGCAAACAGACAGACAAAAGTATAAACTGCCGGCGGACGTTGGACCTGTCATTATTCCTGCTGCCGCTCTGCAACAGGTGGGAAAACACCTGGGCAGTGGAGACGTATATTACACAAACTCACACACACACACACACACACACACATACCAACACACACACATAAACACATACCAACAAACCCATGTGCACAGGCATCAACATGCTGAAGCGCAGACGAACACACGCTAATGTGTACACACAAACGTATACACAGGCATGCACACATGCCCACCAGAGACACACACACACACCTGTACACACACGCGCACCTGGACACACACACACACACACACACACACACACACACCTGGACACAGCTGGGAAGCTAGCCATCCCTGTGGTCACAGCACCTCAGCATATAATAGACAAATGCACAGTGAAGACACACTGGAGGAGGAGCCTAGAGGAGGAGCCTATAGGAGGAGCCATTGACAAACCTCACCTGGCTTAGAGAAGTGATCTGAAATGTGTGGTGATCTGAGTGTGTTTCCCTGTCTCTTTCATCTGTTCCCCCTGCGATCCCCCCACCCTCATTCTCATCACCTCCACCCCCTACATCCTTCTCTTTTCCTCAGCCACCAGCGAGAGATATGGGTTGGATAGCTCTCCTAATGATGCTATTAAAAGTGCTTGGGTAAAAAGAGGAGAGGATAGGCACACTGCTTTTGTTCCCCGACAAACACAGATCCAGACCTTGATCACATTCCTCAGAGAGAAACACAGACAGACAGACATATACAGCTATAGATAGACATAGACAGACTTATACAGCCATAGACAGACATAGACAGACTTATACAGCCATATATAGACATAGACAGACTTATACAGCCATAGACAGACTTATACAGCCATAGATAGACATAGACAGACTTATACAGCCATAGACAGACATAGACAGACTTATACAGCCATATATAGACATAGACAGACTTATACAGCCATAGACAGACTTATACAGCCATAGATAGACATAGACAGACTTATACAGCCATAGATAGACATAGACAGACTTATTAAGCTATAGACAGACATATACAGACATATACAGCCATATATAGACATAGACAGACAGACAGACATTTACAGACATATACAGCCATAGATAGACATAGACAGACATATACAGCCGTAGACAGACATAGATAGACATAGACAGACATATACAGCCGTAGACAGACATATACAGACATATACAGCCAAAGATAGACATAGACAGACAGACATATACAGCCATAGATAGACATAGACAGACAGACATATAAAGACATATACAGCCATAGATAGACATAAACAGACAGACTGACAGACAGACTCTTTTTGCGAGCTCTCTTATCTGTTTTAGCTGTTCTATTCCACAGTTAAGAGTCGATCACCTGTACAGTGTTAAATAGTGAGCAGTGGTGCGCTCCTTCTTTCCTGGAGTTCCTGTTGTGCACAGTTGGTAGTCTGTATTATAGCTTGTTCCATTGTTTCATTTTCCATGAGCCACCTCTTGCCATTGCCGTTTTAAGTCGTTGAAAACATTCCTCGGAAACAACAACAGAATAAAAAAACAAGCAGAAACACAGAACGTATTTACATGTTCCCAAATCTGTATGCATTCTTTTCTTTTCTTCATAAAAGACGCCCTGAATTGTACTTGGTCCAGGTAAATATTATGTCACTAGCTCCTACCAATGAGGTAAGTAAAAACTTAATGGACAGGGCCTATTGGTCCCTCATGTTGCCGTGTAACAGTGGAGGGAAACAGTCACCAGTATTACATCAGAACTCTGTCTCCACCCTGGTCGCATCAACTAGCGGCTCGACGATCAAAATAATAAACCCATCCTAAGTGCCAATGACACAGCCTTTTACCCTGCACAGCCCATTAACACACACGCACGGCCATTACATGTACACTACAGAGTCATAGAAAAGCATTCAGCCAGGCAGTGAAGTGGCACACAGCGAGGGGGGTTGGAGCCCATCGTGGGGGTGGCCCATGTTGGCCCGTTCACTCAGCGTTTCATTCATCCTCCCAGCCGGGGTCACGCCAGAAGCAGCTCTCCACTGTAATCAGCTCAAATTGAAATGATGACATCAATTACAGATCAGCGCCACATCTGTTATTGACCCCGGTGGTTCCTGAGTGGTGGAGAGAGGCGGACCTGAGAGGCGAAGGGAGAGCCTGGTGTCGGAGACCTAAGGCTATTCGGGTATGAATGAGAGAGAGAGAGAGACAGAGAGAGAGACAGAGAGAGAGTGACAGAGAGAGACTGATTGTAGACTCCACCCTGAAGCGTAGCCCACTCAAACACTCAAACCCACAATTACTCAATCTAGGGCTATTATCAGGCAGCCAGCGGTAGGAACTCTCTCACAGAGGAACGCTACTGCCACGCTATACAGCTCTGAGCATAGCAGAGCAAGCTTTTACCACAGCTGTGATTACTGCCTGCCTCTCACTCGCTGCACTTAACCAGTCTCCCGTCCTTTTCTCTCTCCATTCAGAAACTGCTGGAACTAAAGTACTGGTGGAATCTGAACATAAGAAAAAGGGTTTTCCCAAAGTAAATACACCCTTATTGTCGAAATGAGGACAGTAAAAAATATATCTGTCAGGTCACTATGAGCTGAGTAGAGTGTATGTGTGATGTCACAATGAGGACTGTAGAATGTGCCTGTGATGTCACAACCTGTGATGTCACATATTTTTCATGTGACAACACTGAATAAATGACACTTTGCTACAATGTTAAGTAGTGAGTGTTCAGCTTGTATAACAGTGTACATTTTCCGTCCCCTCAAATTAACTCACTAATGTCTAAACCGCTGGAAACAAGTTGTACACACCTAAGTGAAAATGTCCAAATTGGGCCCAAAGTCTCAATATTTTGTGTGGCCACCATTATTTTCCAGCACTCCCTTAACCATCATGGGCATGGAGTTCACTAGAGCTTCACAGGTTGCCACTGGAGTCTTCTTCCACTCTTCCATGACGACATCACAGAACTGGTGGATGTTAGAGACCTTGCGCCCATCCACCTTTCGTTTGAGGATTCCCCACAGATGCTCAATAGGGTTTAGGTCTGGAGACATGCTTGGCCAGTCCATCACCTTTACCCTCAGCTTCAGCCCCAGTGTCTGAAGGGAGGAGATCCTGCTCTGCTTCAGTATGTCACAGTACATGTTGGCATTCATGGTTCCCATAATGAACTGTACCTCCCCAGTGCTGGCAGCACTCATGCAGCCCCAGACCATGACACTCCCGCCACCATGCCTGACTGTAGGCAAGACACACTTGTCTTTGTACTCCTCACCTGGTTGCCGTCACACACGCTTGTCACCATCTGAACCAAATAAGTTGATCTTGGTCTCAACAGACCACAGGACATGGTTCCAGTAATTCCTTAGTTCCTTAGTCTGCTTGTCTTCAGTAAACTGTTTGCGGGCTTTCTTGTGCGTCACCTTCAGAAGAGGCTTCCTTATGGGACGCCGTCATGCAGACCATTGTAATGCAGTGTGCGGCGTATGGTCTGAGCACTGACAGGGTGACCCCCCACTCCTTCAACTTCTGGAGCAATGCTGGCAGCACTCATACTTCTCTTTCTCAAAGACAACCTCTGGATATGACACTGAGCACTTAACCTCTTTGGTCGACCATGACGAGGCCTGTTCTGAGTGGAACCTGTCCTGTTAAACCGCTGTATGTTCTCGGCCACCGTGCTGCTGCTCAGTTTCAGGGTGTTGGCAATCTTCTTATAGCCTTTTTTCAGATCCTCAGGGAGTTCTTTGCCGTGAGGTGCCATGTTTAACTTCCAGTGACTAGTAAGAGTGTGAAAGTGATAACAACAAATTTAACACACCTGCTCCCCATTCACACCTGAGACCTTATAACACTAACGAGTCACATGACACCCGGTAGGGAAGATGAATAATTGGGCCCAATTTTGACATTTTCCCTTAGAGGTGTACTCACTTTTGTTGCCAGCGGTTCAGACATTAATGGCTGTATGTTGAGTTATTTTGTGGGGACAGCAAATGTATACTGTTATACAAGCTATGCACTCACGACTTTACGTTGTAGCAAAGTGTCATTTCTTTAGTGTTGTCACATGAAAAAATAGAATCAAAATATTAGCAAAAATGTGAGGGGTGTACTCACTTTTGTGAGTTACAGTATCTGTAATGTCACATTGAAGACAGTACAATGTATCTGTGATGTCACAATGAGGACAGTGGAATGTATCTGTGATGTCACAATGAGGACAGTATAATGTATCTGTGATGTCACAATGAGGACATTGGAATGTATCTGTAATGTCACATTGAGGACAGTGGAATGCATCTGTGATGTCACAATGAGGACAGTGGAATGTATCTGTGATGTCACAATCGAACAGCGGAATGTATCTGTGATGTCACAATGAAGACAGTGAAATGTGATGCTAGCGACATCCGAATGTTCCCTACTAAGAGTGGACTGACCAACAGACAGACAGAACGAGAGGACAGTGTTTCTCCTGACCAACACTAGAACAGGAGGAGAAATCCTCAGTGTGTTTAAAACTCTTAACAAGCCTCCTGTCGATGTGTGTCTCTGTCTGTCTGACTGCCTGACTCTCTGTTTGTCTCTGTCTGTCTTTCCGTCTGTTCATCCTTTTTCCTGTCTTTTTTTACATCAGATTGTTTGTCTGTCTATCTTTGCCCTTTCATCCGTCTGTTCGTCTGTTTGTCTGTCTGTGTTTTTCTCACCAGCACCATATCTCCTGTAGATGAGGTTATAGCTTGTTTACCTCAGAGCTGAGGGTGTGTTTATACTGCCAAACTCTCTGTAGTCTGGAGTTTTCCCAGAACCTTGTGTGTACGGGTTTGTTTGTAATCTTCGCAAACATAATGCATAAGAGAGGGGGAGATGAAGAGAGTAAGGGAGATACAGGATCTCCATGACTCCGACCTTACTACAACGACAATAAAGTAATGGGTAACACCTGTTCACAGTCATCGATAGGAAGGTTTGAAGTGGTGTTCCTGATCAGCATTATTCAAATCTCTGTTGTGTCTCTGTGTTAATATGACGGACATAAACGCCAATTGACCCCTGTCCAGAAGGAACCCCTTAATCGGTTGTGTCCTGGGGTGTACCAATATGAGCAGAGGGCTGGTTTATTTATTGTCCGCTGAGTTATGCCAGTTCTCTTGTCTCCCATGCCAATATCCACAAAGAGTCTCAGACAATATGTATATGAAGGTTGACACAGGCTCACTCGTGCCTCAGTCGGTTGAACGTTTGGGTATGCGTTTCCCGTGAGTTAGGTTTCCGTCGACAGCTTTCATCAAGTCGGCAAACGATTTTTCTATCCGTTTGTCTGAAATCTCTGCGAGGTGACTATGCAAATTTTCCCAACGGCGCCGTGTTTTCATGAAACCGACTAATTTGTTGAAGATACACAGCGACGTGTGAGGACGTGGTAGACATAAAATGTACGACTACACAGGTTGAGGGGACTTTAGAAATATCCTGACAGGACGACAATGACACGGCAGTTACTAGAATCACCCGCTGAGTGCTTTATTGTAGTGGCATTGCAGTAACATGACCTTGTCATTAGTGCCTGGTATAAATCCATATCTGGGTAAAATAACATAGAGTAATCAAAGTTAGACTCACACGCTGAATCAAGGCCAGAATATTAGCGCCCAATAATCCATCACAGTCATCCAAAGTACCATAGCCGGAGGACCGAAACAAATTGCTGGGATTAAACAAATGGACTGAGTCTAAATGACAGAATGGAAATGTATATTATTGAGTGTGTGTGTGTGTGTGTGTGGGTGGGTCTCTGTGTGTGTGTGTGTGTGTGGGTGGGTCTGTGTGTGTGTGTGTGTGTGTGTGTGTGTGTAGGTGGGTCTCTGTGTGTGTGTGTGTGTGTGTGTGTGTGTGTGTGTGTGAATGGGTGGGTGGGCGTGTTATTATGGTGTGTTTGTGTTCCCTGATATCCCTGCTGTGCAGATATGTCTCACGGTGTAATGTGCCAGGTCAACTCATATAACGTGTGTTTGTGTGTGTGTGTGTGTGCATATGATGCCATCAGTGCAGGACCTCTCTCTCTCTCACACACACACACCGACACATTACACACAAACACACATAAACACATTGATTCGTTTAGATGATGTGGCCTGAAAATTTCCCCTCAGCAACACGAAGAGTAATGATTTCTCCTTTTCTAATCCTGTCTGTGTGACACACAGGGGAGAAAGGGACTTATTGTGCCTGTCATGTTATCACCATAGTTCATCTATAATCCTCTCTCTACCCCCCCCACCCCCACCCCCACCCTCCCCCAGTGCAGTGGCTCTTCTAGCTCTATGAGGTCTTTGTAATCCTCTGTGCTGCTTGTAGAGAGACCAGGTGAACTGGACTGGGACAGGGCCATGGAGATGGGTGAGCTAAGAGACACTAATAGAGTAGATATTAACACGGTGTATCAATACATTCCGTGTGCCTCTCCTCCCCTACACCTCGTCAAAACACACCCCCTCCTCCTCCCCACCCCTTTTCTCTCCCTGTGGATGTAGCTTGGAGGAGGCAGCTAGCAGCGGTGGGTGGTGTGCGCGCTGACTTTGATGTCAATGCAATGTGACCGGACTTTCCTGAGTGTCTTTCTGCTGCTGTGTGACATGAGTTGCCATCTACCTCCTCTCCTCTATCTTACTAAATGTCTTGAGAAAAAACACTACTGGCAACAACCTTATTTACTCTCCCGTTTTTACCGACCAATACATTATCCCTTTTTTTCTCCATTTACTTTACTCTCTCAGTGTTCTGTCTTTCGCCGTTCAGGTTTTCTCGCTCCTCTTTCTTGCCCTGAATTACAGCAGCGGCTGGTGACATCAGTGTTGGGGAGGAGGAGGTCATTGTAATGGCGTGAACAGAATGAGTGGAATGTAGGGGTCATATGAACACTGGGATGATAAAACTGCAAAGGGAATTTCAGGTTGGACATTACAAGGAATTTGACAATAATCTTCTAAACCTATTGAGAAACTTAAGAAGATCCTAAACTGCTTAATTATGGAAAGCCTTATATATCGTGGTCCCGTAACCGTCATTATTCATTGGCCAACTGATTATGTGTAGAATCAACATAGCAAAGACCCTGTTGACACATGGACAAAGACCGATGAGACACAACAAAAGAAAAGTCCACTTGGTCAGAGAATCTCTGAACTGGCTATGCTTGTGTGGTCCTCCCGGTCTGCAGTCGTGAGTACCTACTGACAGTTGTACAAGGAGGGAGCAAAAATACACCAAAACAATGTGTCACCTCACACAGAAACATACCCTGACGGTGGTTTAGGCGTTTACGAAAGGTACGTTTCTATGTTTGCCGGGGGGAAGTGATGGCACCAGGGTGCACTGTGGGAAGACGACAAGCCGGTGGAGGGAGTGTCTCTGGGATCTGCTGCTAATGTCTTGATGCCTTCAAACCAATCACAGAATTAACTAGAATTTGTATTTTGAGGGAAAGTAGTAAGTTAACTAAACGAGCAAAGGGAAACCTGGAGTCTGCTCTCCTGAAACCTTGCTACTACTTATTTTACTACCGGATTTCTGCTCAGTAATACTTTACCGGAGTTAACATTGCTCCCAGTTCCTGCATCAACACAGTGCCTGGAGCAGATCACTGAGTTTAAATAGGCACAACTTGACAACCATGTGTGTTACCACAAATCCCATAAACAAGATCTTTCCAGGAAATAAAGACCTAGTAAAAATGCCTTGATTAAATCCAGGACTCCTGTCTACAGCGCTGGATTCCACAAAACGCGATACAGGAAGAGACTGCTCAGATGGCTGGGGTGCCGTAGGAAGGCCATGACATCACGCATTAGTAACGTCCTACTGCACGTCCTAATGTAGTACATGTAGGAAGTCCACATGCCGCCCATAGCATTAGTATCACACGGCACGGACATCCCATAATTTGTTGGCGAACCCAGGAGCCTCAGGGGTGACCCAGGAGCCTGTACGTATCTCCTCTGTGCCACAGTCAATATCTCAAAGTGCCTCAAGAGCGCGAAGCACAAAGGAGCGATACATCAAGTGAACACAACAAATCCCGGCGTATGTTTGTGCAGAAACACAGGCTGAATCATCAGACATTCACGGATACTCCTCGGATACTTCTCAAATCAATAGGTGTATAATATGAATTAAGTGAATACACACATGCTGGACGCTTAGGGCACTGAGGACTGCTATTGCAACCGTCTGCACTGCCTTCTGCTTGGTCTGTTTGTCTAGATATGCAAGAATGTTGCGAATGGTGTGTACGCAGAAAGCCTTTATTCAAACCTATATAAATGATTTGCCTTCTGCACTTTCAGCCCTTTTTCCCGTCTGGCACGTTTCTTTACATTTGAGGTACTATTGTGTGGAAGTCTGCTAGGTCTTTATTGTTACACTAGAGTATGTTTATGTGTAGCCCAGGGTTTTCCACTGGAAGGACTGTCCATTAGCCCAAACCTGGGAAGGACTCCTATCCCCAACCACAGTACCTCTTACCTACAATCCCAGTACCTACTATTCCAACCCCAGTACCTACTATTCCAACCCAATACCTCCTATTCCAACCCCAGTACCTCCTATTCCAACCCCAGTACCTCCTATTCCAACCCCAGTACCTCCTATTCCAACCCCAGTACCTCCTATTCCAACCCCAGTACCTCCTATTCCAACCCCAGTACCTCCTATTCCAACCCCAGTACCTCCTATTCCAACCCCAGTACCTCCTATTCCAACCCCAGTACCTCCTATTCCAACCCCAGTATCTCCTATCCCAACCCCAGTACCTCCTATTCCAACCCCAGTACCTCCTATTCCAACCCCAGTACCTCCTATTCCAACCCCAGTACCTCCTATTCCAACCCCAGTACCTCCTATTCCAACCCCAGTACCTACTATTCCAACCCCAGTACCTCCTATTCCAACCCCAGTACCTCCTATTCCAACCCCAGTACCTCCTATTCCAACCCCAGTACCTCCTATTCCTACCCCAGTACCTCCTATTCCAACCCCAGTACCTCCTATTCCAACCCCAGTACCTCCTATTCTAACCCCAGTACCTCCTATTCTTACCCCAGTTCCTCCTATTCCAACCCCAGTACCTCCTATTCCAACCCCAGTACCTCCTATTCCAACCCCAGTACCTCCTATTCCAACCCCAGTACCTCCTGTTCCAACCCCAGTACCTCCTATTCCAACCCCAGTACCTCCTATTCCAAACCCAGTACCTCCTATTCCAACCCCAGTACCTCCTATTCCAACCCCAGTACCTCCTATTCCAACCCCAGTACCTCCTATTCCAACCCCAGTACCTCATATTCCAACCCCAGTACCTCCTATTCCAACCCCAGTACCTCCTATTCCAACCCCAGTACCTCCTATTCCAACCCCAGTACCTCCTATTCTAACCCCAGTACCTCCTATTCTAACCCCAGTTCCTCCTATTCCAACCCCAGTACCTCCTATTCCAACCCCAGTACCTCCTATTCCAACCCCAGTACCTCCTATTCCAACCCCAGTACCTCCTGTTCCAACCCCAGTACCTCCTATTCCAACCCCAGTACCTCCTATTCCAACCCCAGTACCTCCTATTCCAACCCCAGTACCTCCTATTCCAACCCCAGTACCTCCTATTCCAACCCCAGTACCTCCTATTCCAACCCCAGTATCTCCTATCCCAACCCCAGTACCTCCTATTCCAACCCCAGTACCTACTATTCCAACCCCAGTACCTCCTATTCCAACCCCAGTACCTCCTATTCTAACCCCAGTAACTCCTATTCTAACCCCAGTTCCTCCTATTCCAACCCCAGTACCTCCTATTCCAACCCCAGTACCTCCTATTCCAACCCCAGTACCTCCTATTCCAACCCCAGTACCTCCTATTCCAACCCCAGTACCTCCTATTCCAACCCCAGTACCTCCTGTTCCAACCCCAGTACCTCCTATTCCAACCCCAGTACCTCCTATTCCAACCCCAGTACCTCCTATTCCAACCCCAGTACCTCCTATTCCAACCCCAGTACCTCCTATTCCAACCCCAGTACCTCCTATTCCAACCCCAGTACCTCCTATTCCAACCCCAGTATCTCCTATCCCAACCCCAGTACCTCCTATTCCAACCCCAGTACCTCCTATTCCAACCCCAGTACCTCCTATTCTAACCCCAGTACCTCCTATTCTAACCCCAGTTCCTCCTATTCCAACCCCAGTACCTCCTATTCCAACCCCAGTACCTCCTATTCCAACCCCAGTACCTCCTATTCCAACCCCAGTACCTCCTATTCCAACCCCAGTATCTCCTATCCCAACCCCCACCTACCCATCTTGACCCCAGTTGTTACACAGTTATATTCTGTGCCAATAGTTTACATGTATGTCTGTTGAATGGCGTCTCATTTCTCTGGTATCCTGTTGAAGCTATAATAGAGTACCTGAATCCTCTAACCAGGCTTTCATACATCCTGGCCTGACTCCTCTCCTAGCTGACCCTGCCCACATTTACCATCACTCATCACAGCCCAGCTGCCGTCCCTGTCCTTGTCAACCAGTTGGTTCAGCTGACCTGGATTCTGCCTAAAGACTCTGGACACAGCCTCCCAGCATTTATTGATCGTCTGGTCATCTGAACATGCATGTGACCCAGTAAGGTCATGTACTCTATAATCTCATCCAGCACAGCCAGAATGGGACTGGCGAACCTGCAGTCCGGCTTCTCATTTGATTTCTTCCCATGTTTTGACCGTACGTGAGACTTTTCCCTAGCCATTGTGCATTTACAGATGTTGCTGTTTCCTCTTTGGGGTTTCAGGCTGGTTATCTGCATATAAGCACTTTGTAACACGTTTCAATGGCGAAAGGGGCGTGATGAACGCCATTTCATTGACAAAGCCATGTTCATGTCTAATACATCAAACCTGTAAGGATCAACTCTGAGGCAGCAAATAATTGCATTCAGTCTTATTTCGGCATAACTCTCGGAGTGCATTCTTCTATACATTTCTCTAGCTACCAAGCAGGGGGAGGGGCGGGGGAGGGGCGGGGTGTCAGCATCGCTTTCAAATCCAGTCTTGGCTCTGGCTCTGACAGTTAGTTAGCGGGTGGTGCGAGAGAGTGAGAGCAAAACAGAACGATGGGACGAGAGATAAATAGGGAGGGAGAGAGCGGGAGCAAGCGATGTGGAAGACAGAGAGAGAGACTTGGAATACATTAAGTGAAGGAGCCAGATGAAGATGGGGGTTACCATGACAAAGAGATGCCTCCAGAGCCCTTTGGAGCCCATATCCGTGGCAGCGCTCTGCTCACACAATCTGAACGGGAATATTCCCAGAGGTGCTCACGCGCACTCCGACGATGCGTGCGACGCTCAGGAACGTCCCCAGAACGTTCTCCTCAGGGGTTAGAAAAGGCAGGCCGGGAATATCGGGAATCATCGGAAGAAGGAGAATGAGGAAGATGAGGAGGAAAATTATTTTTCTGACTTGGTGTTTATCGTAAACTAGGCTGATGTTGTCGCTGTTGGCTTTATAACACCTCACACTCTGTGCCTACAGTAACTTAAGGAGACATTTTCTCTTCCACGCCATAATCTCCAACATGACTTCACTACCATGCCCTCCCGTTCACCCACACACACACACACACACACGCACACACACTAACTGGAGTTAACCGGTGCAACAACGACAAAAAATCAGTTGTGCTTTGAAAGTGAAATAAATGAAGAAGGATTGAGTGAGAGGGAACGAGAGCTGAGCAGGGAGAGAGGAGGCAGTGAGATTGACCCCTGAAGGCATGACCTTGACTACACATACAGCATTAGAAGCGTCCTCATTATGCCCTTTAATTAGCACGCTCTGGATCAAAGACACAAAGACACCGAGCAGAGGCGGAGGCTGGACGTGAGAAGGAGATTTGGGGTTCATAGGGGTGTGGTGCTGGTCGGGCAGGAGGGGGGACAGGCGGGGGGTTGGAGCAGCCTTAAGCAAAGTCATTCTCATACCTAATTGCCGGTTTCCCTGTCCTGGGATCTTTGGGTTTACTTAACTACTGTTCCAGTACAAGTTTGGCTGTTCAGTCCTAAATAGATACTTCAAGGAGCAGTTTAAATTTATCTTAGATGTGGTGATAAATATATTAGATACCTGCTTTGATACACAGACAGACAGACTGACCGTCCAAAAATAAACACTAGACAAGAAAAGGTCCTGCATCAAAATGATTTGAAGGGGAATCCTGGTGTACAGTACACACACACACACACACATATACACACAGCCTGTTGTTCAGCCGTAGAGTGCAGATGATGATTCACACAGCATGACGAAGCCAAACCTGTGAGTGTGTGTGATTTTATCTACAGGGAAACACCAGGCTTCTCCATTGCCCCCAATTACCGAGCCAGACAGCTGGAGTCGGCAGCTGCAGTTTCACCGAATCACCCAGCCTGGGAGGAAACCGTCTCCATCCTGGCTCTGCCTAGAGCCAGCCGATGCCAGGGCTTTGAGGAAAGCTACTAAAACTGCTGTATCATATTTAAGACAATAGAAAATAGGGAATTTCATACTGAAATATACACGAGAGCATGTTTCATTTTGGTGTTCTATTGAATGTTTTCAAAGATCAAACGGTGTCACGATTGGTGTGGTGGCGTTGCTACACTTCCATTTCGGTGATCCACTTCCGTGTTTTTGTTCTCACTAGCTGTGATTACTTCCTCTTTCACGTGGTCACAGCTGTTAGTAATCTGTCACTTTATGTCGGGATATAAAGGGGTCGCTAGCAAGTCACTCCTTGCTTAGCATTGTTTGTTACATGTCACGTAATTATATTAGAGGTGAGTGTGAGGTTACACGGTTATACTGTTTTAGTTGTGATTGAGAGGGTTTTGTTTAAAGTCGCTATATGCGCACCTTTCTTTTATACAGTATTGTGTTTTCGCCGTTACGGTTTGTTTTGTGTTTGGATTGCGCAATAAACCTGATTTGAACGGTTCCCACGACTCTGCACATGGCTTTCACCGCACTACGCCGCTCCATACATGACAGAATGCTAAGCCACCCAAGAAGCCCGCAGAGCCGGACGGTGAGTGGATTCCTCGGAGGGGCAAGCTATAGCGCTCCGAGGTATGAAGCTCACCGTCAACCCACGGAGCAGCAGGAGCAGCGCTACACCTGGCAGGGTGATTGGGGGTCCGACTCCCTCTCCTCGGATGATGAGGAAGCGTTCTACGAGCGAGTGGAGGAGGACTCCCTGGAAGACGCCCTGCTATGGGACCCCGTCCTCAGTCGACTAGTCCCGCAACATCGGACGTCGGCTGGGGCGGGCAGAAGACACCGCCCACTGTTCCGGGGCTGCAGACAGGGGGAGGAAACCCCTGGAGCTACAGCCACTACCCCCGCCGGGGGAAGACCCTTTCAGACCACCTACATCCGGGACAGAGAAATCCCCGGAGGGGTTACATAAGCAGCCCCGGCTGTCATTAGGCGTGGTGGAAGGCATGGCTGGACTTTCAAGATCTGACGCCAGAGATCGCCTCCGCCACGCCAGCGCCCGAGATGGCCGCTACGCCTGCGCCCGAGATGGCTTCAGCTACGCCTGCGCCCGAGATGGCCTCAGCTACGCCTGTGCCCGAGATGGCCTCAGCTACGGCTGTGCCGAGATGGCCTCAGCTACGTCTGTGCCCGAGATGGCCTCAGCTACGCCTGCGCCCGAGATGGCCTCCGCTACGCCTGCGCCCGAGATGGCTGTTGCCGTCGTCACGCCGGCGCTCAAGATGGCTGCCGTCGTCCCGCCAGCGCCCAAGATGGCTGCCGCCGTCTCGCCAGCGCCCAAGATGGCTGCCGTCGCCACGCCAGCGCCCAAGATGGCTGCCGCCGTCACGCCAGCGTCCACGATGGCCCCGCCGTCACGCCAGCGCCCAAGATGGCTGTTGTCGTCACGCCAGCGCCCAAGATGGCTGCCGCCGTCTCGCCAGCGTCCACGATGGCTGCCGCCGTCACGCCAGCGCCCACGATGGTCCGCGCCGTCACGCCAGCGCTCAAGATGGCTGTTGTCGTCACGCCAGCGCTCAAGGTGGTTGCCGTCGTCACGCCAGCGCCCAAGATGGCTGTTGTCGTCACGCCAGCGCCCAAGATGGCTGCCACCGTCTCGCCAGCGTCCACGATGGCTCCCGCCGTCCCGCCAGCGCTCAAGATGGCTGTTGTCGTCACGCCAGCGCCCAAGATGGCTGCCGCCGTCTCGCCAGCGTCCACGATGGCTCCCGCCGTCCCGCCAGCGCTCAAGATGGCTGTTGTCGTCACGCCAGCGCCCAAGATGGCTGCCGTCGCCACTCCAGCGCCCAAGATGGCTGCCGCCGTCACGCCAGCGTCCACGATGGCCCCCGCCGTCACGCCAGCGCCCAAGATGGCTGTTGTCGTCACGCCAGCGCCCAAGATGGCTGCCGCCGTCTCGCCAGCGTCACGATGGCTGCCGCCGTCACGCCAGCGTCCACGATGGTCCGCGCCGTCACGCCAGCGCCCAAGATGGCTGTTGCCGTCACGCCAGCGCCCAAGATGGCTGTTGCCGTCTTCACGCCAGCGCCCAAGATGGCTGCCGCCGTCACGCCAGCGTCCACGATGGCCCCCGCTGTCACGCCAGCGCCCAAGATGGCTTTTATACAGTATTGTGTTTTCGCCGTTACGGTTTGTTTTGTGTTTGGATTGCGCAATAAACCTGATTTGAACGGTTCCCACGACTCTGCACATGGCTTTCACCGCACTACGCCGCTCCATACATGACAGAATGCTAAGCCACCCAAGAAGCCCGCAGAGCCGGACGGTGAGTGGATTCCTCGGAGGGGCAAGCTATAGCGCTCCGAGGTATGAAGCTCACCGTCAACCCACGGAGCAGCAGGAGCAGCGCTACACCTGGCAGGGTGATTGGGGGTCCGACTCCCTCTCCTCGGATGATGAGGAAGCGTTCTACGAGCGAGTGGAGGAGGACTCCTGGAAGACGCCCTGCTATGGGACCCCGTCCTCAGTCGACTAGTCCCCGCAACATCGGACGTCGGCTGGGGCGGGCAGAAGACACCGCCCACTGTTCCGGGGCTGCAGACAGGGGAGGAAAACCCCTGGAGCTACAGCCACTACCCCCGCCGGGGGAAGACCCTTTCAGACCACCTACATCCGGGACAGAGAAATCCCGGAGGGGTTACATAAGCAGCCCCCGGCTGTCATTAGGCGTGGTGGAAGGCATGGCTGGACTTTCAAGATCTGACGCCAGAGATCGCCTCCGCCACGCCAGCGCCCGAGATGGCCGCTACGCCTGCGCCCGAGATGGCTTCAGCTACGCCTGCGCCCGAGATGGCCTCAGCTACGCCTGTGCCCGAGATGGCCTCAGCTACGCCTGTGCCCGAGATGGCCTCAGCTACGTCTGTGCCCGAGATGGCCTCAGCTACGCCTGCGCCCGAGATGGCCTCCGCTACGCCTGCGCCCGAGATGGCTGTTGCCGTCGTCACGCCGGCGCTCAAGATGGCTGCCGTCGTCCCGCCAGCGCCCAAGATGGCTGCCGCCGTCTCGCCAGCGTCCCACGATGGCTCCGCCGTTCCGCCAGCGCTCAAGATGGCTGTTGTCGACACGCCAGCGCCCAAGATGGCTGCCGCCGTCTCGCCAGCGTCCACGATGGCTCCCGCCGTCCCGCCAGCGCTCAAGATGGCTGTTGTCGTCACGCCAGCGCCCAAGATGGCTGCCGTCGCCACGCCAGCGCCCAAGATGGCTGCCGCCGTCACGCCAGCGCCCACGATGGCCCCCGCCGTCACGCCAGCGCCCAAGATGGCTGTTGTCGTCACGCCAGCGCCCAAGATGGCTGCCGCCGTCTCGCCAGCGTCCACGATGGCTGCCGCCGTCACGCCAGCGTCACGATGGTCCGCGCCGTCACGCCAGCGCTCAAGATGGCTGTTGTCGTCACGCCAGCGCTCAAGGTGGTTGCCGTCGTCACGCCAGCGCCCAAGATGGCTGTTGTCGTCACGCCAGCGCCCAAGATGGCTGCCACCGTCTCGCCAGCGCCCACGATGGCTCCCGCCGTCCCGCCAGCGCTCAAGATGGCTGTTGTCGTCACGCCAGCGCCCAAGATGGCTGCCGCCGTCTCGCCAGCGTCACGATGGCTCCCGCCGTCCCGCCAGCGCTCAAGATGGCTGTTGTCGTCACGCCAGCGCCCAAGATGGCTGCCGTCGCCACTCCAGCGCCCAAGATGGCTGCCGCCGTCACGCCAGCGCCCACGATGGCCCCCGCCGTCACGCCAGCGCCCAAGATGGCTGTTGTCGTCACGCCAGCGCCCAAGATGGCTGCCGCCGTCTCGCCAGCGTCACGATGGCTGCCGCCGTCACGCCAGCGTCCACGATGGTCCGCGCCGTCACGCCAGCGCCCAAGATGGCTGTTGCCGTCACGCCAGCGCCCAAGATGGCTGTTGCCGTCTTCACGCCAGCGCCCAAGATGGCTGCCGCCGTCACGCCAGCGTCCACGATGGCCCCGCTGTCACGCCAGCGCCCAAGATGGCTGCCGCCGTCCCGCCAGCGTCCACGATGGCTCCCGCCGTCACGCCAGCGCTCAAGATGGCTGTTGTCGTCACGCCAGCGCTCAAGGTGGTTGCCGTCGTCACGCCAGCGCCCAAGATGGCTGTTGCCGTCACGCCGCCGCCCACAATGGCTGCCGCATCGCCGCCCACAATGGCTGCCGCATCGCCGCCCACAATGGCTGCCGCATCGCCGCCCACGAGGGCCGCGCCACGACGACGCCACGATGGCCGCCGCCACGACGACGCTCACGATGGCCGCCGCCACGACGACGCTCACGATGGCCGCCGCCGCCACGACGACGCTCACGATGGCCGCCGCCACGACGACGCTCACGATGGCCGCCGCCACGACTACGCTCACGATGGCCGCCGCCACGACTACGCTCACGATGGCCGCCGCCACGACTACGCTCACGATGGCCGCCGCCCGACTACGCTCACGATGGCCGCCGCCACGACTACGCTCACGATGGCCGCCGCCCGACTACGCCACGATGGCCGCCGCCACGACTACGCTCACGATGGCCGCCGCCACGACTACGCCACGATGGCCGCCGCCACGACTACGCTCACGATGGCCGCCGCCACGACTACGCTCACGATGGCCGCCGCCACGACTACGCTCACGATGGCCGCCGCCACGACTCGCTCCACGATGGCCGCCGCCACGACTACGCTCACGATGGCCGCCGCCACGCCGCCCACGATGGCCGCCGCCACGCCGCCACGATGGCCGCCGCCACGCCGCCACGAGGGCCGCCGCCACGTCGCCCACGATGGTCGCCGCCACAACGCACTCTCAGCCGCACAAGATGGCGGTCTCTCAGCCGCACTAGATGGCGGCCTCTCAGGCCACCGAGGCCTATTCAGGGCTGGACCTGCGGTCCTGGACTGACCCTTTTGGGTTTGACTGTGGGTTCTCTCCCTGTTGCTCCCTTGTTTTGTTTTTGTGTTTCCGTTCGGCTATCTGGGGAGCTAGCCTTTTAGTGGGGGATACTGTCACGATTGGTGTGGTGGCGTTGCTACACTTCCATTTCGGTGATCCACTTCCGTGTTTTTGTTCTCACTAGCTGTGATTACTTCCTCTTTCACGTGGTCACAGCTGTTAGTAATCTGTCACTTTATGTCGGGATATAAAGGGGTCGCTAGCAAGTCACTCCTTGCTTAGCATTGTTTGTTACATGTCACGTAATTATATTAGAGGTGAGTGTGAGGTTACACGGTTATACTGTTTTAGTTGTGATTGAGAGGGTTTTGTTTAAAGTCGCTATATGCGCACCTTTCTTTTATACAGTATTGTGTTTTCGCCGTTACGGTTTGTTTTGTGTTTGGATTGCGCAATAAACCTGATTTGAACGGTTCCCACGACTCTGCACATGGCTTTCACCGCACTACGCCGCTCCATACATGACAAACGGACAATTTACATTACAGTAAGCAGGGCTCAGCTTACAGGAATGGAGCTCTTGAGCCTTGTGTGTGTGCGTGTGGTGTGTGTGTGAAATGGGTGAGTGAGTACTTAAGTGTGTGTGTGTATGTGTGTGTGTCTGTCTGTCTGAGCACATGTGCGCATGTATACAGCTCTGCCTAGGATTCTGCCTGTATTGCAGTTAAACATCACAGACTTTCCTTAGCCTGTTAACCGCTAAGTCAGAGAGCCTGACTTCGCCTCTACCATTTCCCATAATGGTCTCCCCCCAACCAAATGACCCCCCTCTCCCCTGTCATTTCCTGTCCTCCCTACTTAAACACGTCCTTCTTGCGCGCTCCCACACACACACACACACACTGGGTTTTTAGCCTCATAAATATCCAGCGAACACAGTAATGACACGTAGTAGTAACAGCAAATTCTCCTGTGGTGAATCGACAGCGACAGTGTTTCGTTCCACTGGGCTTTGGGGAGGTTAATGAAACAGCAGTTTTCTGTCTCAAATTAATACAATGTGTGGTGAATATACGCCAATACACGTTTTTAGTGCTAAGAAAAGTCACACAAAAGAAATACAGATAACATTACATCAGTTGGGATTCCTTACTCTGTAAAGGGGAGGGTTTGGTGTTCTTATTTTTTTAACTTGTCAAGCTCTGGGTTAGAACGGTGAAAAGACTAAAGTGCCATACGTCGCTTTTCCCAATCACTAGACACAGATCAGCTTAGACAGATGGTCGCCGTTGTCTATGTCCATCCATTTCTTCCCAATACCCCAAGCAATACTCCACCCCACACACTAGATTGGACAATATCAAGATAAAATGCTAATTAGCTACTCTAGCAGGTATTGGGAGGCAGGCAGCAACAGCTTGGGTCTCAGCTGGGTCTTTGACCTCTGTGGTGTTTTGCATGAACATGTTTTGTTTTCGGATGGGCTCTAAAATGCTGTTTTACCCCAAAATATAATTTATGTTTCTGTTACGAGACCCGTACCACTGAAATATAAACCAGTTGTATTTAGACAAAATGTAAAATAATACGTTGTCTGCATTGCTATGAGACATTTGACAAATGGACAATCCAGTAGTTCAGAAATTCGTTCACCAGTTAAATTACCGAATAAATGGTTGATATTTTATGACAAAAGACAAATCATTCTTCCAGATCTACACACACCGCTCACAATCCCTGTACACTGAACTACTTCTTGCTATGTGTTTTCCCAACTCATCAGAATTTACAGGAGAACATTTCTGTTACCTTGGCAAGGGGAGAGCGCACAAAGTAGTGAGGATAATTGTGCCACATGTTTTTTTGAGTATATGTGTTTCATTTGAACTATTGTAGCTTTAAGTTTAGCTTTCCCTAATGTTTTGTTTGTAAGAACAAGCTAATCAACAACGGTCAAAACATGGGAAGAAATCAAAAGAGAAGCTGGACTGCAGGTTTGCCAGTCCCATTCTGGCTGTGCTAGAAGAGATTAAAAGAGTACATGACCTTATTGGGTCACATGCATGTTCAGATGACCAGACGATCAATAAATGCTGGCTTCCCTGACATAAAGTATTCCACACAAACATTTAACACCCTGCTAATAGTTTACATATAACAGATATGTATTATATGAAACTATTACACATTGCAATGTTTGTTAGTAGGCTCGATGGCTAGACGGTGTTGGCTTGGTTACGGTGTTGATGGTGTTGGAAATATGATGGGTTCTGGTTATTGTTTCTGCGGCAGTTTCTGCCATAGTTTTCGTGGTGGTTGCAGTGGCGGTTTCTGTAATTGTTACTGTTGAGACATCTGTCATGGTTTCTGTGGTGGTTGCTGTGGCAGTTTCTGTCTTAGTTACTGTCGTAATTTCTGTGGTGGTTTTTGTCATTGTTTTTCTGGCGGTTGCTTTGGTGGTTTTTGTCATAGTTTCTGTGACGGTTGCAGTGGCGGTTGCTGTGGCGGTTGCTGTGGCGGTTACTGTGGCGGTTGCTGTGGCGGTTACTGTGGTGGTTGCTGTGGCGGTTACTGTGGTGGTTGCTGTGGCGGTTGCTGTGGTGGTTGCTGTGGTGGTTACTGTGGTGGTTGCTGTGGCGGTTGCTGTGGTGGTTACTGTCGCGGTTGCTGTGGCGGTTACTGTGGTGGTTGCTGTGGTGGTTGCTGTGGTGGTTGCTGTGGCGGTTGCTGTGGTGGTTACTGTCGCGGTTGCTGTGGCGGTTGCTGTGGTGGTTACTGTGGTGGTTGCCGTGGCGGTTGCCGTGGAGTGAGATGAAAGGAAGAGCATTGCTGAAGTGTCTCCATTCCAGGCATGAATCTCTGCTGATGCTCTGACACTGACTTTTTCCAATGAAACACCTGTTTGATGGCTGCTTTGATGATGTGATTGGCATTCCAGGAGATGCAGAAGGAGTAGAAGACAGAGATTGACAGATGGAGAGTGTAACAGACACATAGAGATAGAGAATGAAGAAGAGTAGAAAAATAGGGAGAGAATGAAGGAGAGTAAGACAGATTGAGAGAGAATGAAGGAGAGTGAGACAAATAGAGAGACGCAGAGGCAGAGTGAGACTGATAGAGAGAGAATGAAGGAGAGTGAGACAGATAGGGAGAGAATGAAGGAGAGTGAGACAGACAGAGAGAGAATGAAGGAGAGTGAGACAGATAGAGAGAGAATGAAGGAGAGTGAGACAGATAGAGAGATAATGAAGTAGAGTGAGACAGAGAGAATGAAGGAGAGTGAGACATATAGAGATAATGAAGGAGAGTGAGACAGATAGAGAGAGAATGCAGGAGAGTGAGACAGATAGAGAGAGAGAGACAGATAGAGAGATGCAGAAGCAGAGTGAGACATATAGAGAGAGAATGAAGGAGAGTGAGACAGATAAAGGCTGAAGCAGAGTGAGACATGTAGAGAGAGAATGAAGGAGAGTGAGACAGAAAGAGAGAGAATGAAGGAGAGTGAGACAGACAGAAAGAGAATGAATGAGAGTGAGACAGATAGAGAGAGAATGAAGGAGAGTGAGACAGATAGAGAGAGAATGAAGGAGAGTGAGACAGATAGAGAGAGAGAATGAAGGAGGGTGAGACAGATAGAGAGATGCAGAAGCAGAGTGAGACAGATAGAGAGATAATGAAGGAGAGTGAGACAGAAAGAGAGAGAATGAAGGAGAGTGAGACAGATAGAGAGAGAATGAAGGAGAGTGAGACAGATAGAGAGAGAATGAAGGAGAGTGAGACATATAGAGATAATGAAGGAGAGTGAGACAGATAGAGAGAGAATGAAGGAGAGTGAGACGGATAGAGAGAGAATGAAGGAGAGTGAGACATATAGAGAGAGAATGAAGGAGAGTGAGACAGATAGAGAGATAATGAAGGAGAGTGAGACAGATAGAGAGAGAATGAAGGAGAGTGAGACATATAGAGATAATGAAGGAGAGTGAGACAGATAGAGAGAGAATGCAGGAGAGTGAGACAGATAGAGAGAGAGAGACAGATAGAGAGATGCAGAAGCAGAGTGAGACATATAGAGAGAGAATGAAGGAGAGTGAGACAGATAAAGGCTGAAGCAGAGTGAGACATGTAGAGAGAGAATGAAGGAGAGTGAGACAGAAAGAGAGAGAATGAAGGAGAGTGAGACAAACAGAAAGAGAATGAATGAGAGTGAGACAGATAGAGAGAGAATGAAGGAGAGTGAGACAGATAGAGAGAGAATGAAGGAGGGTGAGACAGATAGAGAGATGCAGAAGCAGAGTGAGACAGATAGAGAGATAATGAAGGAGAGTGAGACAGAAAGAGAGAGGCTGAAGCAGAGTGAGACAGAAAGAGAGAGGCTGAAGCAGAGTGAGACAGAGAGATGCAGAAACAGAGTGACACAGATAGAGAGAGAATGAAGGAGAGTGAGACAGATAGAGAGAGAATGAAGGAGAGTGAGACAGACAGAAAGAGAATGAATGAGAGTGAGACAGACAGAAAGAGAATGAATGAGAGTGAGACAGATATAGAGAGAATGAAGGAGAGTGAGACAGATAGAGAGAGAATGAAGGAGAGTGAGACAGATAGAGAGAGATAATGAAGGAGAGTGAGACAGATAGAGAGATGCAGAAGCAGAGTGAGACAGATAGAGAGATAATGAAGGAGAGTGAGACAGAAAGAGAGAGGCTGAAGCAGAGTGAGACAGAAAGAGAGAGGCTGAAGCAGAGTGAGACAGAGAGATGCAGAAACAGAGTGAGACAGATAAAGAGAGAATGAAGGAGAGTGACACAGATAGAGAGAGAATGAAGGAGAGTGAGACAGACAGAAAGAGAATGAATAAGAGTGAGACAGATATAGAGAGAATGAAGGAGAGTGAGACAGATAGATAGAGAATGAAGGAGAGTGAGACAGAAGAGAATGAAGGAGAGTGAGACAGATAGATAGAGAATGAAGGAGAGTGAGACAGATAGAGAGAGAGAATGAAGGAGAGTGAGACAGAAAGAGAGAGGCTGAATCAGAGTGAGACAGAAAGAGAGAGGCTGAAGCAGAGTGAGACAGAGAGATGCAGAAACAGAGTGAGACAGATAAAGACAGAATGAAGGAGAGTGACACAGATAGAGAGAGAATGAAGGAGAGTGAGACAGAAAGAGAGATGCAGAAGCAGAGTGAGACAGAGAGAGAGAATGAAGCAGAGTGAGACAGAAAGAGAGAGGGACACTGGAGAAAATCAAGGTGCATTGTGGGGCATAGTGGAGTGTGATTAGTTCCAGCAACAGACAAACCGTGTAGGACCACATCCCAGAAACCCCAGAGTATGGAGAGGTAGTGTCAATGAAGATTCAATGAAGAAAAGTAGCTTGTGTTGGAGTGACAGAGATTGATACAGGCAGACCTGCGGTTGTAACATACTGTAGTTCAGAACTACAAGCACGGGATGTTAAACGAACGGTGGGTGTGGGTGGTCGTTCAGAAAATATACAGAAGAGGGAATAAGTGTGTTAATGGAGGGAATCCAGTGTAACATCCAGTCTGTTTTACCACACAATAGACAGAATGACAGTCAGAAACAGACAGACAGAAACAGACAAACAAACAGACAGGTCAGGACTCATGAGCACCTTGGCAGGATGCTGCGGTCTGACTTTATACTGTGTGTTTAGAGGCACTACCTCTCCTATACTTCCCGCCTCTTTCCAACTCTCCTCTATCCCCTCCTCCTCTCCACTCTTCCCTCTTTTCCTCTGTGTCATCCCAAGGGAGGCAGGTCATTAGAGCAGCTCCCACAGTAATTCCTATTATCAAATATTTGACCTAATAAAGGTATTTAATTACTCCTGGTGAGATGCTACAGGTGTCAGATTACTGTACTCCTTTTCATTTTCCATGCCATTTATCACCAGTCTGACACCATGTGTGTGTGTGTTTGTGTGTGTGTGTGTGTGTCTGTGTGTGTGTGTGTGCGTGTGTATGTGTGCGTGTCTGTGTGTGTGCGTGTGTATGTGTGTGTGTGTGTATGCCACAAACAACAACACGCACATTGACTTCTATGACATTGGAGCTTTTCAACTTCCCTTTCCAACATCCTATTCTAACATTTTCATCCAATGTAACCGGTTACAGAACATCCCTCTTCTATAATCTCTATTCATTCTATATTCTACCTGTACTTGGCCTGTTAATAATGCTTGTATCATATTGCTAGCCTACCATGTCTACAACAGGAATGTGGCGTTGTTAAGATTGTTTTCAAGTGAAATTCAATGACATTTATACCATAATTGACAATATGCTGTTATTGTTATAGGAAGTGTTTTCAATTAAATTACTGCCGTCACGATTCGCCGAGTTCTCTAATCATTTCATGACCAAAGGTTGTTTATGAGAATCCAGGCCTTTTAGGCTACTTTTCAACGTTTCAGTGAAGCCAGGGAACGTTGAAGATGTCACGCTTGTTCTGAAAAGAAATGTGAAATATGAAAAACATTTGGGAAGGTATTTATCTGACACAATTTCCAAACTGAGACTGCATTTCACAAGGGCACGTAACCATAGACGATACCCATTTACTGGGACATTTAAGTCCGGCCTGTTGAGGTGAATTCTCTGTTAGGTCAGCCTCGAGTTTGTCAGACTTGACTAGAGTTTCCGTTCAGAAATGGCATTGGATGTAACGTGTGTTTGTGGAGCTGAAAAGCTAAAGTATTAGATAGCCTAATATTTATCAGTAATTAAGTTTGGTTACGTTTTTGTGTCTGTGTTTTTATCGGGAAACGATGTCTGCATATTCACATGTGTGAAAAGATATGTGCTAGGGTCACCTGCCTGGACTCTACTTACCTGTATTTGTGACTTGCTTTATACACTCACAAACCCATTCTCTACATCCACCCTGCAGCAGTGACTTGTATTTAAATCAAGAAAAAATATTCTTAGCTATTTATAGGGTCTAATTAGCTTACATTGAGGAAAAAAATGCATATTGCATAAGAAGCTATTTCTAATATTGTATCTTTAGATAGCTAAGTGTACAGTCTGAAAAAAAATCTACATCCTTACAGAAAGGGAACCACTCCAAAGTATTCCTGAAACAAATCTTTGGAGTCAAACGTGCAGACAACTTGGCTTAAATGAGTGGTGGAGAAATGTGGTGCGCGTGTTGTGTCTGGGGTTTAGCCTGGTAGTGGGACGCACATGGGGGTCCTGCCAAGCGTAAAATGAGCAGCACTGGAGGGGTTATTTTTACTGTCTGGACAGTTTAAATTTAACTATGAATTAATAATCACACAGAGCACAGGGCTGAGGGAGGGCAGGCAGGGAGAAATAGAGGAACAAAGAGAAGGATGAAAGAAGAGAGAGAGAGAGAGAGAGGACGTTCTTATAAAGGCTTTATAAGTGTGTTTAACCTCACAGATAACTCAGATTTTGTCATTTTTTAAAAATTGTTCTGTATAGTAGGTCCAGTTGACGTATTGTTGTTAAAGTGACACGCATGAAAGTGTTGAAGATAGAACTCAGTGTCAGTGTTCCCGATTTAACCCAATTGCAGGGTATTTGACTCTTCTAGATACCGAGTACACAGACAATTCTGGCTGGTGCTGGTAAACTTCTGTTGCAGTCGGCTGATTAATATAAATAAAAATGTATGTCAGTCACAAGATGAAGCCTCAGGTGGACTTAACCTGTGCAGTGGAAAATACACAACATATTTCAGCAAATTCTAAAACAAAGAGCACAGATACTATTTTAACAAGGTAAGACCTGTAGGAAACTTAGCTTAAGTGGGTAGCTGGTTCCACCATTGTGACACGTAGTGGTGGAACGGTTAAGAGACCACAGGTGGTAGAACAGTGATCTCTGATATAGAACTATGTTTCCCATGGGGCAGTCAGTAATGCAGTCAATAGGTCACCGTTCTGTCAGCACTATGATGGGTAGTCAGAATACTGCCTGGGTCAATTACTGAACTGTACCAATGACCTCATGTGACCTCTGAATCACCATAGTAACACAGGGAGGTACAGACTACAGTCTCAACCCTTTACTAGAGATTGTCTGTGTGTGTGTGTGCGTGTGTGTGTGTGTGTCTCTGTGTGTGTCTCTGTGTGTGTCTCTGTGTGTGTGTGTGTGTGTGTGTGTGTGTGTGTGCATGCACTCACCTGTGTGGTTGTATTTACAGGGCTAGGGACAAACAGACATTTGCTCTGGAATTAGCTCCTTCTACATGTATCCCTGTTGTGTCTTTTAATACTAACATCAAACACACCCGCACACCTATACATCACACATCACACACCAACCAATCAGAAGCTTGATCGTGTGAGCCAGCTCATTTTGACTGCCAGTCACAGGTGGCTTCTGGGCGTGACACCAGAGAGAATACAGGATCAGAGAGAGAGGGAGATATAAGAGAGGGGGAAGGAGAGGGAGAGAGATGGGAGGTGGAGGGAGGGAGAGAGAAGGGAGGTGGAGGGAGGGAGAGAGAAGGGAAGTGGAGGGAGGGAGAGAGAAGGGTGGTGGAGGGAGGGAGAGAGAAGGGAGGGGTGGAGAGAGGGAGAGAAAAGTGAGAGGGAGAGAGAAGGGAGTGGGAAGGAGAGAAGGAAAGAACGGGTGAGAGATGGAAGGGGGAATGAGAGAGGGAGAGAGAATGGAGGGGGATGGAGAGAGGGTAAGAGAAGATAGAGAAACCATAGAGGACAGAAAGACTGAGTAAATGAGAGATAGAGAGGGGGATTAATTCAAATAAAATGTTCTGAGAAAGATATAGAAAGACTCACATATTTAACAAAGAGATAAAGATAAGGAAGGACAATGGGATATGTGTCTATGTGTCTGTCTATTTGTGTGTCTGTGTGTGTGTGTGTCTGTGTGTGTGTGTGTCTGTGTATGTGTGTGTCATGTGTGTGTATGTCTGTGTATGTGTGTGTCTGTGTCTGTGTGTGTCTGTTAGTGTGTGTGTCTGTGTATATGTGTATATGTGTGTCTGTGTGTGTGTGTGTCTGTGTATATGTGTATATGTGTGTCTGTGTGTGTGTATGTGTGTATATGTGTGTATATGTGTGTCTGTGTGTGTGTGTATATGTGTGTATATGTGTGTCTGTGTATGTGTATATGTGTGTATATGTGTGTCTGTGTATGTGTGTGTCTGTGTCTGTGTGTGTCTGTTAGTGTGTGTGTCTGTGTATATGTGTATATGTGTGTCTGTGTGTGTGTGTGTGTCTGTGTATATGTGTGTCTGTGTGTGTGTGTATATGTGTGTATATGTGTGTCTGTCATCTCTATTTTCCCTCCACCCTTCCACCCCCTACTGTATATCCCCCCCAACATTTCTCTCTCCCTCTCCATCCCAGTCACAGATGTTTGCCTGTGTTTAAACATTCAGATCCCCCGATCCTGCCTCAGAGGGGGGGTGCAGATTGGGATTCATCAGTGTCTAACTGGTCTGGGTTACGGTCAGGTCTCTGTCTGGGCATGCATCATCATCGGGATTAGGACACACTGAATAGAATAAAGGACCGTGCAGAGGAAAGACGATTCGGGTAAACACACTGTGTATTTGAGTCTCATCTCTCTGGTGTCATGCTATAAAGGGTCAGTAGAGATTCAAACACACACAGAAGTCAGAAGCAGACACTGTAAACTGCACTTAAGAAAGTGCTGAATGCTGACAGATGAAAAACCCACACAAACCCACGCACATTCACAATGCTGGCACACACACACGCGCGCACACACACACACACGCACACACGCACACACTCGCAGACAGCTGGGGGCACCTTATGATATCGCTGTCTCCACTGGCATCCGGACGAGACACGAGACGAAACATCAGGTAATTAAAAGTCGAACAAAAGGGGAGAGAGGAAAGGAGAGAACAGAGGAAAAGTGGAGAGAGGAAAGGAGAGAACAGAGGAAAAGAGAGAAGGACAGAGGAAATGAGAAGGAGAGATAAAAAGAAAGTGATGAGCCAATTGGAGCTTCCCTTCACAACCACACACTGTGTGTGTGTGTGTGTGTGCATGCATGTGTGTGTGTGCATACGTGTGTGTGCATACGTGTGTGTGTGCATACGTGTGTGTGTGCATGCGCGTGTGTGCATGCGTGTGTGTGTGTGCATACGTGTGTGTGTGCATGCGCGTGTGTGTGTGCATGCGCGTGTGTGTGTGTGCATACGTGTGTGTGCATACGTGTGTGTGTGCATGCGCTTGTGTGTGTGCATACGTGTGTGTGTGCATGCATGCTTGTGTGTGTGTGCATACATGTGTGTGCATACGTGTGTGTGCATGCGCGTGTGTGTGTGCATGCGTGTGTGTGCATGCGTGCACTCTTTTATCATATATTCTGTCCAGTTGTTAAATATTTAGGATCTGTCAAGCTGGCTCAAAAATGACTTGACTTCTAGGTACATCTGCCTAAGGCAGAGAGGGGGGGGAGAGGAGGGGGAGAGAGAGAGAGGCGAGGACAGAACGAGAGAAGAGGGTGAGGGACGGACAGACGGAGAGGGAAGATGGAAACAAAGTGGTAATAGAGTGATAGAATAGGATAGAGAGAAAACACGTGGGATAATAGGTGAGTGATGTAGAGTCAGAGTGAGATAAGTTCCAGAGAGACAAGCAGGGAGACACGGTTCCCACTGCACACCTCATACATCTTCATCCCTCACTCTCAGATCTGGATCCTTTTCTCTTCTGTCCGACTGGGACTGAGACAGAGATAGACCTGTCATGATTGGAATCTGTTTGCCTGCCTGTTTGTTGTACGTTCCCATGGCAGCGCTAACTAAAGCTAGCCTGTTGCAGGTGTCTGTCTGGCCATCCCTTTGAAGTGGAGTATTGCTATGAAAACAATGGTATTTGGCTGCATAGTTCATATCAACCTCACGCGTAGACTCAAAAACGCAGACAGAAATTCACATCTGCGTGCAATTCTTCTCCGTTCACTTCCTCAACTCTTCCGTTTCCATTTTAAATTCCTTCATTGGTTGTAAAAATATTCAAATCGATCTCTGTTTGCATTCTCCAGCTGGTTAAGTGTGGTACCCTACCCCTCTGTAGAACCAGTACATAGATACAGCAGCCCTCATACCTCATACCTAGCCAAGTCAATGTGTTCTAGCTGCTGTGTTCTGGCTGCTGTGTTCTGGCTGCTTTGTTCTAGATGCTGTGTTCTAGCTGCTTTGTTCCAGCTGCTGTGTTCTAGCTGCTTTGTTGCAGCTGCTGTGTTATAGCTGCTGTGTTCTGGCTGCTTTGTTCCAGCTGCTGTGTTCCAGCTGCTGTGTTCTAGCTGCTTTGTTCCAGCTGCTGTGTTCTAGCTGCTTTGTTCCAGCTGCTGTGTTCTAGCTGCTTTGTTCCAGCTGCTGTGTTCTAGCTGCTTTGTTCCAGCTACTGTGTTCTAGCTGCTGTGTTCTAGTTGCTTTGTTCCAGCTACTGCACTGACTTGTCATTGATCGTTAGTGTTAACCCGATGCGCTACGTTTTTGCTTCTTCCTGCTTCTATTACTATCTCTTCCTGGTCACCTCACCAAAGTCTTCTCCTTCAGTTGAAATGTGTTGCAAAGGAACATAGAATACCCTCTCAGAATACCCTCTCAGAATACCCTCTCAGAATACCCTCTCAGAATACCCTCTCAGAATACCCTCTTAGAATACCCTCTCAGAATACCCTCTCTGTCACGAATGGACCGGCGTGGCGTAGTATAAGCCATATGCAGAGACGTATGATCCGTTAAACCAGGTTTATTTGTGAATAATGGCAACACCAAACAAAACCGAGAACGGCAAAAGAAAGCTAACTGGTCAACACAAATGAAATGCGCATATCGCGACTTACAGAACGAAACGGTTAAACAGTACTCTCTATAAACAATAAACACTCACCCTTCTATCATACCGTGACATGTAACAATGCTAAGCAAGGAGTGACTTGCTAGCGACCCCTTTATATCCTCCATGATTACAATCACAAACAGCCATGAGACAAAATGTAAACAAGGAAGTGCATCACCGAAACATGTCCGTGTAGCAACGCCACCACACCAATCGTGACACTCTCAGAATACCCTCTCAGAATACCCTCTCATCATACTCTCTCAGAATACTCTCTCAGAATACTTTCTCAGAATACCCTCTCAGAATACTCTCTCAGAAAACCCTCTCAGAATACCCTCTCAGAATACTTTCTCAGAATACCCTCTCAGAATACCCTCCCAGAATACCCTCTCAGAATACCCTCTCAGAATACCCTCTCAGAATACGCTCTCAGAATACCCTCTCAGAATACCCTCTCAGAATACTCTCTCAGAATACCCTCTCAGAATACTCTCTCAGAATACCCTGTCAGAATACCTTCTCAGAATACCCTCTCAGAATACCCTCTCAGAATACTCTCTCATAAATTCCATCAGAATGCCCTTTCTGTATTTTTGTCAAGTGGGGAGTAAATATTTGGTACATATATAGTGTATATACATGTATACACAGTACCTGTCAAAAGTCTTGACACACGTTTCCATTCACCTACGTATAACAGCCACACCCCCTACATCCTAAACAGTATTTTGCTGGGATTAACACTTTTTACTCAGTGGCACGGTGTTGTGACACAGTGTGTTTTTTGTAATGCATTAGCTGCCTTCAGGGACAATACAGATTTGCATGCAAAGAGATATCTATCTATTATTAGACTATAATTCGTAATGTTTTTTATACTTCAGTGTTCTAAATTACCTCTCAATATTGGGTATCTCAGAATACCAGCGTATCGCTTGTAATTAGTTTACTGTGTTCACAATCGTGGACCACTGAAGACACTCACACTAAAAATAAACAAGCTCAACAAGTGCATTGATATGTGCAGCTTTTTTTGCCCAGGACAGCTAGTATTTTCATTGCAAACACGCCATACGCTTTAGCCTTTTGCTAAAGGGCTTGAAAACTTGTCAGTCGTGGGAGTGTGGTGGTTCTTGCATCCCATTTACATGCATTTTGTGCGCATACTCTTTATTTGGTAGATGGCAACACAACTGTGAAATGTGAACTCAAATCCATTTTTTAAATGACTCGACTTGCAACTTGCAGACACAAATGAATTTTAGCAAATGTTCCTTGCCACTGGCTGTCTGGTTTGAGGGTCTGTAGCATTTAGGGTTACACTGGTAAAACTGCTTTCCAACCAGTGTCATAATCATCATCGTGTAGGAGATTGTCGTGCTCGATTTACGAGGCTGTGGAGAATTCGGAGGAGGGCTGTGGGTTCTGTCGATGTCAGGTGGTTAACTTGGGAGAGAGAAAATTCTGAGGCACATTTGACTTTTCCAAAGTAATCCTTTCAAGTATACTTTTTGACATCTGTTTCAAAAGCCCGTTAACACACTTCAAACTGTGCGTTGCCAGGGCGATGTTGCACAACCCAGTGCAGCTCAGTGGATGAGCTCACACGGATGAGGTGTGCCATAATAAACGTGGCAAAGCTCAGTCTGTCTTGTGGTTCTTTTAAATGCCTCCTTGTTGTGCCGGCCACACTGGCCTTGGTTACCTACTGGCAGTCACTCACACAAGCACCATGCATGCAAAGACACCTTAGTGTTCTTTGTTTTCTTTTTCTTTCATTTCTTACACACGCATGCGCCCACACACACACACACATTCACACACAGTCGATCGATTCACTGAGCAACGGGCCTGGCCTTTGAACTGAGCCGTAGTCAGAGCCTAATCGATCACTCTGTGAGGCTCATTGGAGCCCACTGTATTTTGAATGGTGTCTAGAGCGTGGACACACAAACACACACACACATATTCACTGAATTTGGGCCTTTTTGGTCGTGATCTTTTATAGTGTCTTTTGTTCCTAATCTCCTTATTACCCATTGGTTCTGTTAGCAGCGGAACTCTAGATGTGGGGGTGTGTTATTCTCTCTGTTTGGTGTGTACTGGGCGATATCTGGAGGGTACACCAATGAAACGGTTTCTTTAGGAGTCCCAGCTTGACACTTAATCTGCCAAAGACTTCACTTTTAAACGGAGAGATATGGGAGGAAGAGAGAAACGGAGACACGGCGTGTGGACAAAAAGACCATTCTCAAAACAGTTAACTTGCAAGTGTTCAGTGCTTTTCATTTTTTCTCCACAGAATTCTAGAATGGCTAGTGTTGGTGAGCTAATTAAAGCTGAATTATTGATACATAGCTCATGAATTATTCAGGGCAGATAATGAGAGCAGACTATTGATAAACACAGGTACATCGGCCCAGAGCGGGTTAAAGGATGAGCGCTGTTTCTCCCTCCGTATACCTTTTTAACCCAATATAACCCTTCTTCCGTTGCCCCTGCTTTTCCTTTCCTCTACGCTGCTCCCATCCTGCCATTGGCCCTGATAGCTTCCCTCCTACTGCCTCTCTACCTCCTCTGTCTCTCTCTCTCTCTTTCTGGCTGCGTACCTCCTTTACTCCTTTGCTCACACCCTACTTCCTCCCGCTCTCTCCCGGTCCCCTTCCTGTTGCTATGACATTAGCTGGCTGTATCTTTCTACGGCTGGCCTGGAGGGACTAAGGAGTTAAGTATTGCTCTTTTCATTTAATTACTCCCTCCATCACTCCCTGCCTCTCCTCTTTGTCTCTCACTCACTATCTCTGTTTCATTCTCGTTTTCTCTGTTCCTCCCTTCACATTTCTCTCTGTCTCTTCCAAACTATCTCTCTCTCTCTCTCTCTCTCTCTCTCTCTGTTTAGTGTTGTCATTTGAAGGACAGACCGACTTGGGGAGGGGCGCTGTAACATTACAGAGTACACACTCCCCTATGTTTCCTACCAGTCTAACCCTTCTCAACCATGTGGCGTACTGCTCTCTCTCTCTCTCTCTCTCTCTCCCTCTCTCTCTCTCTCTCTCTCTCTCTCTCTCTCTCTCTCTCTCTCTCTCTCTCTCTCTCTCTCTCTCTCTCTCTCTCTCTCTCTCTCTCTCTCTCTCCCTCTCTCTCTCTCTCTCTCTCTCTCTATCTCTTTTTCTCTGTCTCCCTCTCTCCCTGGTATTTACTTTGTCCAAGCTCACGTTGAAACACACACCACACCCCGCCTAACCCTGTTCAGCACACACACACACACACGTGCTGCAGTATCTTGTGTGTTGTGAGCTAGCTGACAGTGCGTTGTGGCCAGGCCCAGGGTTGACCTTGATTACCTGGTGGTGATGGTGAGGCTCCTCATTAGTGCTTGGACTGCGGGAAACAGCTGGTGATGAAAAACCAGCACTGTCTTGAGACTCTCTCACACACATACACACACACACACACACACACACACACACACACACACACACACATACATACATACATACACACATACATACACACACACATAAATACACACATACATACACACACACACACACACACACACACACACACACACACACACACACACACACACACACACACACACACACACACACACACACACACACACACACACACAAACACACAGCAGTCATATGCACATAGAAGCACACAGGAAAACTCCAGGAAAACTATTTTCCTTATTATTTTAAAGCGTATTGACCCAAACTTAATATACCTGAAACATAACTTTAGTTTCCACCCACCTTTACCATACATACTCTTAACCTACAGTAAAAGAAAATAATGTTCTACAGTCAAGACCATTTTAGGGAACGACACATACACACTTGATGTCATGAAACTCCAGTGTAGTCAAGGGAAGAACCAGGCGCAGAGCAGGTCTCACGTTCAATAGTGGTTTTATTAAACAAATGAACCAAAACACTAACGGAAAACATACACTGATAGAAAACAAAATGCGCTGACACAAAGCAACTAATACTATACATAACAGCGATGTCCCGAAACACTAACAACCCAGACTCAACGCTCCAACCCCACATAGTCCAGACCCAACACACCAACCCCACATAGTCCAGACCCAACACACCAACCCCACATAGTCCAGACCCAACACAACAACCCCACATAGTCCAGACCCAACACACCAACCCCACATAGTCCAGACCCAACACACCAACCCCACATAGTCGAGACTCAACGCTCCAACCCCCTACACACCCACATAGTCCAGACTCAACGCTTCAACCCCACATAGTCCAGACTCAACGCTCCAACCCCCTACACACCCACATAGTCCAGACTCAACGCTTCAACCCCACATAGTCCAGACTCAACGCTCCAACCCCCTACACACCCACATAGTCCAGACTCAACGCTTCAACCCCACATAGTCCAGACTCAACGCTCCAACCCCCTACACACCCACATAGTCCAGACCCAACACACCAACCCCACATAGTCCAGACCCAACACACCAACCCCACATAGTCGAGACTCAACGCTCCAACCCCCTACACACCCACATAGTCCAGACTCAACGCTTCAACCCCACATAGTCCAGACTCAACGCTCCAACCCCCCCCCCACGCTCACACACATAATCCAGACTCAACACTCCATGCTGACATGTCATCTGTTAGCTCTTCTTTCTCCTCGTCTCTCTTCACTTTCACTCCCACACTGTCTCACTGAACCATTAGAAACTGCCCACCACACTGACCTCACCTGTGTTTATTTCCTCATTTTTAGAAAACACCTTCCAGCCTACACTTTTTGGCTCAGCCTCTACTACACTTGATCCTGCGTATTTCCCTGCTTTGGGCTTCGTGACTGCTTCACACACATGAACAAACAAACAAACACACGCACACACACACACACGCACGTACGCACACACACAGACACACACTACTAGACTACAATATTCATGTGCTGTAATTTTGTAATGGTGCAACAGGAGATGGTGCCATCCTGGTCCCGCCCTGGTCCCGCTCTAGTCCCAGCTGTTCCCGCCCTGCTCCCGCCCTGGTCTCCAACCCGGTCACTCCCTGGTCCCGCCTTGGTCCCGCCCTGGTCCCGCCCTGTTCCTGCCCTGGTCTCCAACCCAGTCACTCCCTGCTCCCGCCATGGTCCCGCCCTGGTCTCCAACCCAGTCACTCCCTGCTCCCGCCATGGTCACGCCCTGGTCCCGCCCTGGTCTCGTTCTGGTCTAACCCCTGGCTGTGAAATCTGATGTTGATTTGGTTGGTCATCTCTTAACTTCCACTGTCATTCAAAAATAACCTTGGCTCATATTTCCATATCCTGATGAATTCAAGACCCAGTGTAGACTACTGTCTTGGCAGACCTGTTAATTGCTGTAGACAGAAAATATGTTTCCTCTTCACACATCCTACCAGTGATTGTTCTCTCCAACCAGAGACTCATTTAATCTCTAATTTACCTTACAACTCTGATCTCTATCCTCAGAAGCTGTGAAAAAAAGCAAAGATAAAAAGAGATGAAGAAACATCTCACAATTCAAAGGTATCCCAGGGCCCATTAAACTCTCTCCCCAATCCGTTTAAATTTGGCTGTGTTATGACAGATTTTTGTGGAAACTGAGAAACAGAATATGAAAATACAAGAGTGGGTGGGGTTGTTGGAGACGGTAAAAGAAAGAGGGAAAAAGAGTGGGAGAGGAGGAAAGACAGGGAAAATAAACAGGTAAGTGAGGTGGCGGCAGGAGTCGGGAATCATCTCAACCTGACATCACAGGCCTCCACATAGACTACATGGAGTGAGTGTGTAAAAGAGAGAGAGAGAGAGAGAGGGGATGAGAGAAAGGGGAAAGATGGGGAGAGGTAAAGTTAAAACACATTTGGAGACGGTAGGGATTCAATAATTCTAGCTTCTAACCTCCAATAAAAAGAAGTTTACAGAATGTCCCTGGAGTGCCAGAGGTTGTGTCATGGTAGGACTATCATATGTGATCCTGTTTTCAGTTCTTTTATGTACGGCAGTAAGAAATACCACAGCTATTAAGCGTAAACATCTTTATCCAATGTGTGTGTGTGTGTCTGTTTGGTTGAGTGTGATTATGTGTGATTTCCGGTGTTGGGTGTGTTTGATTTTGAGTGTGTTTGTTTGTCTGTGTGATTTTCAGTGTGATCATTAGTGGGTGTGTGTGTGATTGTGCTACAGGTAGCGTTCCTTCAGTCTCTACCAAAGTAGCAGTTGTCATAAATTCAACAGGCAAGTGAGCATGATCCTGACATCTGGCAGCTTCAAGAGTGCGAAGTGTGTCTGCCTGTGTGTGTGTGTGTGTGTGTGTGTGTGCGCAAGTATGTGCAAGTGAGCTTGTGTGCGTGTGTACGCATATGCGTTTCTCTGTTCACACAGAGAACAGAGCACAAGGCTGGGGAGCATTGTCACACCTCTTTCGTTCTCTTTCTCTTATTGGATGTTGTTCCATTACCAGGACAATCCGATTGGATGTGGGTCCATTACCAGGACAATGTGATTGGCTGTTAGCATCAGCCTGTCAGCTGAGACAGCAGGTGGGGGAGGGCATTGGTTCCGCTCTGTTGCTAGGTTACAGGTATGCCTGATGTGGAGATAGAGTAAAGATAAGGATGAGGTTGGGCGTGTGTGTGTGTGTTGTGGGGGGGACAAGTCTGCATGTGAAAAGGGTGGGGTTGGTTAAGGGATTGGATAGGTGAGAGATGGAGGAGAGGGACATACAGAGAGAGGGACTGGATGATGGACACACACACACACACACACATATATATATAGAGAGAGAACTATTAGAGGTAAACAGAAACAGAAAAGTATATATAGAGAAGGGAAAATATATATATAGATTGATAAAAAAAATTTAAACATTAATTAGGAAAGATGGGGTTCTACTCTTTTTCCATGAGTTTTCAGAGTCAGGGTCACCAATTGTAATGATGCAAAGAAAAGACGCACACAAACACACACACACACACACACACAGACAGGCGCACACAGACACACACAGACAGACACACACAGACAGACACACACAGACAGACACACACAGACACACACACACAGACAGACACACACACACACAGACACAGACACACACACACAGACAGGCGCACACAGACACACACACACAGACAGACACACACAGACAGACACACACACACACACACACACAGACACACAGACACACACACACACACAGACACACACAGACAGACACACAGGCTCTCTGATCCTCTCTCCCTTGCAGCTGAGGGAAGTGATTGGTTTTTAATCCATTCAGATTTGTAATCACCGTCTGTTTCAGATATCACTATTCAGGGAACTGCCTTTCTACTGCACTGAGATTAAAATCACTGAACAGTCAGTCATAGCTAATCGAGGTCATCTATCAACACACACACACGCAGACACACTCACACACTGATCAATGGCGCCCGGGTGCGTCCAGTCTAAGAGGGATTGATGATGCTTCTCCCCGACCAGCCAGTATTCCATGTTTGGGATGAAGCAGGAGGTTGGCGATATGGCTCAGAGCAAACGATGGCTACTGCGATATCATCACAACCACTTATCACAATCTATTAAACAACTTCATGTCTGTCACTTAGCACAGGGAGTTGTACTGTACCAACACCATTGCTGTTACTTATGTACACATACACACACATGCTAGGACACACAAATCACTCATATACTGTATATCGTCTTAAAGTATATCTCCATGAATCTCTAGGAAGCCTCCTCTATTACAGTATGTCCATTTAGCTATAGAAGACGTCTACAGATATCTCCCTGTAACTATAGAAAGCCTCCTCAGATATCTCCCTGTAACTATAGTAAGCCTCCTCAGATATCTCCCTGTAACTATAGAAATCCTCCTCAGATATCTCCCTGTAACTATAGAAAGCCTCCTCAGATATCTCCCTGTAACTATAGAATTCCTCCTCAGATATCTTCCTGTAACTACAGAAATCCTCCTCAGATATCTCCCTGTAACTATAGAAAGCCTCCTCAGATATCTCCCTGTAACTACAGAAATACTCCTCAGATATCTCCCTGTAACTATAGAAAGCCTCCTCAGATATCTCCCTGTAACTATAGAAATTCTCCTCAGATATCTCCCTGTAACTATATAAATCCTCCTCAGATATCTCCCTGTAACTATAGAAAGCCTCCTCAGATATCTTCCTGTAACTATAGAATTCCTCCTCAGATATCTCCCTGTAACTTTAGAAATCCTCCTCAGATATCTCCCTGTAACTATAGAATTCCTCCTCAGATATCTCCCTGTAACTATAGAATTCCTCCTCAGATATCTCCCTGTAACTATAGAATTCCTCCTCAGATATCCCTATGTAACTTTTGAAAGCCTTAGATACCCGTTTTTATTGTAAATTGAAAATACAGTTAAAGATAGTCTAATTTGTCATTAATGTTACATGGTCTCACTCTCTGTGACACATTAGCGTTGGAATATATGTACAACCACCGTAAAATGAATCATTAAAATAAGGATTTTCAAGCACAGATCGCAGATTAGACTCGACCAATCACACACCTTATCCGAATGTCTCATAAAGAAGGGCGGGGCTTAGTAGATGGCAGACAATGAGAGATCCCTTTTAGTGTCTCTTTAAGTATGCTCAATTATAAAACCACTCAGACACATCACCTTATTTGACACTTTTTATCTAGGAAAAGCCCATTGAGCCCCAGAGACACTTTTACAAGAGAGACCTGACCAAGACGGACATAACAATCACTGCATATAAAAATTACATTGTCGTTCTGACCTGAGCTGCAGGACAAAAATTAAACTTTGTGGAGATTTTTGAAAAACAACCACACATTTACATCAAATTCAATCACAGCACCCATTTTATATAGTCCATGATGGCTGGATACATCTACAATTCAGCGTAAATAAATATAATGTCATAAAACAGAATTGTTTACAAGTACCATGGTATATTAATGAAATGGAACTTAAATACAATCGTATACTGTCTAAACAATTCTATTTTTAACTGCTGACATCAAACGTAGAGTTGTTCACAGGGACAGACAAGAACTTTAAAATCTATCCATATTTAGTCCGAGCTTATCATGTCATCTCGCGCAGATTGTCACATCTAGTTTATTCTTAAAGTACGTGACAACACTTTGTGGTACTGTCAACAGGCCAGAGATGTAGACAGCGTTAGAAACAGTTCTTTGTTGTGCTTAGAATTTTTGCAACTTTTAAATGTGTCTGAACGGTGAGCATCGGATTGTGAAAGATGAAGGCAGAATCTAGAATGCTTTTTGACCAGACCTGAGATAGCTTGTGTTTGTCGCTGTTGTGGCTGTACGCTATCTCATCTCTGTTGCTATTGTGGCAATATGCTATCTCATGTCTGTTGCTGTTGTGTTTGTCGCTATTGTGGCAGTACGCTATCTCATGTCTGTCGCTGTTGTGGCAGTACGCTATCGTATGTCTGTCCCTGTTGTGGCAGTACGCTATCTAATGTCTGTCGCTATTGTGGCAGTACGCTATCTCATGTCTGTCCCTGTTGTGGCAGTACGCTATCGTATGTCTGTCCCTATTGTGGCAGTACGCTATCGTATGTCTGTCCCTGTTGTGGCAGTACGCTATCTAATGTCTGTCGCTATTGTGGCAGTACGCTATCTAATGTCTGTCGCTATTGTGGCAGTACGCTATCTCATGTCTGTCCCTGTTGTGGCAGTACACTATTGCCATTTAAATTGACATAATTGGCCTATTATGTCACTGATCTGCACAATTATTAGATCACGTAAGGGGAAAACATAGGATATTCATTCCATTTTCTATGACACTCGGAAATAAGCTGGGATTCAGCCAACTGCCTTCAGAAGTCTCATCATTTGTTGAACAGAATCTGTCTGTGTGAAATCAAGGCATTACGTGTCCTCAGATTAGATACACCTGTTTCTGGAAGGCCCCAGAGTATCACAGAAAGCGTATTCATACAACCGCGCCATTTAGACTAAGGAGCTTTCAAAGGTCCGAGAGAATGTTCTGGAAAATCCACAGAGTTGAGCTATATAAAAATGCCAACTTTCAAAGTCCCACAGAGCGCAGTTAGATCCATTAGCACAACCACCAGTCTGCCTAGAGCTGTTCACTAAATGAAACTGAGCAACCGGGCAGGGAGATCGTTGGTCAGAATGACCCCCAACATAAACTCTAAAGAAGATAGAGCCATTATCGGCAGAAGTGTCTAGCTATTGCCAGGGTATGCCACCCAGCTGGTCTTGATTATGGGGAGGTATCAAATTGGCCTGAACACAATATGCGTTGGAACAAAGCCAATTCTGGTAACCTCCCTCGTCCCCATGGTGAAGCATGGTGGTAGCATCATGTTATGTGGACTAGGCAAGGACTGGGGAACATTTGGATTAAAGGCAAGATGAATGGTGTCAAATATCTGAACACTGTAGAGAAAAAGAAACTCAATGAAGGACTTCCACTGAGCTTTACAGAATAAAAAAAAATAAATGGCGGGGAATGAGAGGTGTGAAAACAAAGTTGTTTAACTGTCGTCGCTAGGTTATGTTCTAAACTCACAGTCAATTGGAACGGTTAAACAGGAACGTTAGATTTATGAAATTACACACACACACAGACACACAGAAATACACATGTTGTGGCTGTTCTATATCTCCTGGGCCAGGAGGACATCTGGTGGGCCGGAACGCTGCTGGAAAATTGCCGGAACGCCCTAAGAACACTAAAGAAACTTCCAGATAATGAGCATGATTCCACACGCCCATCCTAATTCCACATGTGCACACTATCCATGGACTGCTATTTTCACCTCGCTCTCTTTTATCTTGTTCTAACGCTTCTTCTTCTTCTGTCTTTCTCTGACACTCTAATTTTGATGTCTTCATGTATTTTCTCTCACTCTGTCACTCATGGCCTTATCTTATACATCAACCTCTACAGTTTGCCTCACAGTTAAACCATTTTTCTCTCATGCTTTATTGATCACCCCTCAATATCCCTCCAGCTCTCATCTTTCATATCATTTGTCTTTTTTCTTGTTCCCAACCAACCCACCATATTCTCTCTTTCTCTTTTCTCTCTTTCTCTCTTTCTCTCTCTCTAGTTTCTCTTTCTGTCTGTCTGCCACGCTTTCTTTCTCTCTCCCTCTCTCTCATTTATTACACCCATAGACTGAGTTGTTTAATCAGGAAAAATAGGCAATAAATGGTATAGATGGAGAGAGAGGGAAGGGAGATTATTAGAGTGATACTATATTTAGACAGCCTGCCTTCCATGCTTTCTGTCTCACAAACACTATGTCAACATGTCCGAAACCTTAAAGGAAACTTAGTCTGCAGCTCAAATGCCACCCTAGTTCCTAAATGGTGGAGCTCTTTGAACGAGGACCCATAGAGAATAGGGAGCCTCCTGGAATACAGTCACGGACATTAATGTTAAGGGAAACAGTGAGAGGAGCAAGGAGGAGGGAGGAGTAGGGAGGGGGGAGGAGTTAGGGAGGGGAAAGAAAATGGAACGGCAGAGGAGAATGGTTTTATAGAGGAAACATTATGGAGCGTGTCCATATTAGAAGGAGATGTGAACGGTGTTTAGAATTAAGAGGAGATCCCCGGGCGCCGGTTGACCCGGTTGGTTTCAGAGCTTGTGACCTGAGGCTGACTTCTAAACAACAGGATGTGCTCTGTGTTTCACTGGAACCGGGGTTCTATGGTGGTGTGAATGATCCGGTTCCACCAAAACTGTTTTCTCCTCGCTCTTCTTTATCGAGTTTCTTTCCTGGGGTGGGGTGCAGTAGTGCGCTATGTCAACTAGAGGACGTATTCCTACAAGTGTTTCGGGCTTCTTTGAGGTCGTAGTGGGCTGAAACGTACTGCTTAGTTCACCGGGTCTTCGTTTTGTTTCCTTAGCTGAGACTGGGAATTCTGATGTGTTCCAGATGAATGTCCGGTCAGTGCCATATACTATTTAAAAGACTTAAAGAACTAAATAAATGGTGACATTTGGCAAATGATGTCTATTCAGTATTTGGCTTGTTATTGTTCGATCAGTATGTGTGCATGTGTGTGCGTGCGTGCGTGCGTGCGTGCGTGCGTGTGTGTGTGTGTGTGTTTGTTTGTAGTCTACGTGTATCCCTGACACTGGTTGGTGAATGTATGTGTGCGTACCTGTCTTCCTGTGTGTGTGTGTGTGTGTGTGTTCCTGTGTGTTGTGTGACACTCTATGTTAAGAGACCAGTCTGTATAATAAGAGGGACAGGGTGACAGGACCAGTGTTAAGTCACACAGGGTGACAGGACCGGTGTTAAGTCCCACAGGGTGACAGAATGGACCAGTGTTAAGTCCCACAGGGTGACAGAATGGACCAGTGTTAAGTCCCACAGGGTGACAGAATGGACCAGTGTTAAGTCCCACAGGGTGACAGAATGGACCAGTGTTAAGTCCCACAGGGTGACAGAATGGACCAGTGTTAAGTCCCACAGGGTGACAGAATGGACCAGTGTTAAGTCCCACAGGGTGACAGAATGGACCAGTGTTAAGTCCCACAGGGTGACAGAATGGACCAGTGTTAAGTCCCACAGGGTGACAGAATGGACCAGTGTTAAGTCCCACAGGGTGACAGAATGGACCGGTGTTAAGTCCCACAGGGTGACAGAATGGACCACAGGGTGACAGAATGGAGAAGTCCCACAGGGTGACAGGACCAGTGTTAAGTCCCACAGGGTGACAGGACCGGTGTTAAGTCCCACAGGGTGACAGAATGGACCAGTGTTAAGTCCCACAGGGTGACAGAATGGACCAGTGTTAAGTCCCACAGGGTGACAGAATGGACCAGTGTTAAGTCCCACAGGGTGACAGAATGGACCAGTGTTAAGTCCCACAGGGTGACAGAATGGACCAGTGTTAAGTCCCACAGGGTGACAGGACCGGTGTTAAGTCCCACAGGGTGACAGAATGGACCAGTGTTAAGTCCCACAGGGTGACAGGACCAGTGTTAAGTCCCACAGGGTGACAGAATGGACCAGTGTTAAGTCCCACAGGGTGACAGGATCAGTGTTAAGTCCCACAGGGTGACAGAATCAGTGTTAAGTCCCACAGGACACAGGATCCTTTTGCTCTCCAATCCGTTTGTTACTCTCCGATCTATTCATCCATTATATATCCGATCGGGCTGGATGGTTGTGGCATAGTAACATCCACGGCAACGGACTCAAACTGGCAGCTGTAATGCAGCTAAGCCTCAGACCCAACCAAAACACCAGCTAGCCAGGTGTCTGCAGTCGCCTCGTTAACTGCTGATCTAATTGAATTGGCGCCATAGCAACCGTGAATAGCCAGTACGGTGAATGGATCAGAACAGCCACAGGTCCGTCCAACAGACCCTATAGCTGAGTGAGGTGGGTGGGATGATGTCACTCTCGTCCCTGACCACAGCATCCCCCATAATACTGTTCTTCTGTTACACTCGGCTATGACACTGAGTCTCTTCTTAGGTTACCTCGCTGACGAACGGTTGGCTTTTTATAGTCCCAGGATGTCCCAACAGACAGAGGCTCCTCCAAATGACACGCCGCTCAGTAATTACAGTACTTAATCTCATCTTGTTGTTTCAGGAATCTGCAGTCTGTTAACATTTTAAAAGGATTCTCTGATCGGTCAGTTCCACCACAAACATCCCCCACAGGGTTTTCTTATAATCCACGTGACATCTTCTGTTGCTGCAGGGTTTCTTCTGTGGCCAAACGCTGGTGAAGTGCACCATATAGGTGTAGGGGTGTCAAATGACACTGAGGCAAAGGCTTCTTCACGTAAAGAGGAGCTTCCTCTGGGCTGGAGCTTCCCGATATATCCCCGAGATGATGACTTGGAGGTCTTTACAGGGTTGTGGTTTGTCTCATGGTGTCAATGACCAGGAAGTTTATAATAGCCTACTGTATTTAGAGTGCTACATTTAAGTGTGTGTGTGTGTGTGTGTGTGTGTGTGTGTGTGTGTGTGTGTGTGTGTGTGTGTGTGTGTGTGTGTGTGTGTGTGTTTGTGTGCGTGTGTGGTGTTTTCTGATTCCAAAGGCAGCTATTATGGCAGGGTCAGATAAAAATAGAAGTGAAAGGTGTAGACCAGAAATAAATCTGACATTTATGCTTTTTATGTCATTTTCATGTTTATTCTATTAACAATGGTAAAATGAATCTTGAGTGGGAGGGTTACGCTCTGGTAGAGAATGAATTAAACACCTACTGTTCCTAAACCTTAAGTTGTTATAATTTCATGATTCTTAATCTTGGTTTGTTTCTCGTTTTATGATAGTTACTTTCTGCTGTTTCATTGTTTGATATACAGTAACAGAAAGAGCTTTTACAGATTGTTATTCCAGATTGTTGCTATGTGCAGTGCAGTGAGATTCCAACAAATTCCCATAATCCTCTTCTGGTTCCAACCTTCTCCCCTGTTCCTATTTATATGTTCATGTTTCTGGAGTACATGATGCTCTCCTTGGAATCTATAGAGACTTTGATGTTTTATTCACTATACTTTTAGACTGGAGAAGTCCTTTCCCCAGCCCCTCTCTCTCTACGATCGATCCCGTCACGTCTCCCAGTCCCACATGTGATATTTTTCTTTGACACGGCTCTCCTCTCCTCTCTGCTTGGTATTCCGGAGCGGGAAGCCATGCACCAGCACAGATCCATCAGCTCCGATCGGAATGCCGCACCACGGCTCTGAGAGAAGAGAGGGACGAATGGAATTGGAGAGAGAGAGAGGGAGAGAGAGTGAGAGAGAGAGAGAGAGAGAGAGAGAGAGAGGGGGGGGGGCAGGTCACCGGCTCGTTGACATCCTTCCAAACCAATGCCTCAGTTTGACAGCCAGAAAATATTGTTTAGTAGAATGATACTAACATCTTTGGGAGTCGACCAACTGTTTTGGAGGCTTTATGATTCCCTGTAAAGATGCACAAACACATTTGTTTGTTTGCACTGACGGGCAGGGTGGGATTGACTATCTGGCATTCCTGGCAAATTGCCTATTGGCCTGTGTATTATTGTTGCTGTTTCTACGTTTTTCTTCTTAGAGCTCGAGGGGAAGAATATACATTGGTGTGATTGAAATGACAGTGAGAATCTCTACCTGTCTGTGACTGTACAGTGGGACTGTAATAGTAGAGCTGTTTTAATGATAATCTCCACCTGTATGTGACTGTACACTGGGATTGTAATAGTAGAGCTGTTTTAATGATAATCTCCACCTGTATGTGACTGTACAGTGGGACTGTAATAGTAGAGCTGTTTTAATGATAATCTCCACCTGTATGTGACTGTACACTGGGATTGTAATAGTAGGGCTGATTTAATGATAATCTCCACCTGTATGTGACTGTACACTGGGATTGTAATAGTAGGGCTGATTTAATGATAATCTCCACCTGTATGTGACTGTACACTGGGATTGTAATAGTAGAGCTGATTTAATGATAATCTCCACCTGTATGTGACTGTACACTGGGATTGTAATAGTAGAGCTGTTTTAATGATATTCTCCACCTGTATGTGACTGTACACTGGGATTGTAATAGTAGAGCTGTTTTAATGATAATCTCCACCTGTATGTGACTGTACACTGGGATTGTAATAGTAGAGCTGTTTTAATGATATTCTCCACCTGTATGTGACTGTACACTGGGATTGTAATAGTAGAGCTGATTTAATGATATTCTCCACCTGTATGTGACTGTACACTGGGATTGTAATAGTAGAGCTGTTTTAATGATAATCTCCACCTGTATGTGACTGTACACTGGGATTGTAATAGTAGAGCTGTTTTAATGATAATCTCCACCTGTATGTGACTGTACACTGGGATTGTAATAGTAGAGCTGATTTAATGATAATCTCCACCTGTATGTGACTGTACACTGGGATTGTAATAGTAGAGCTGATTTAATGATATTCTCCACCTGTATGTGACTGTACACTGGGATTGTAATAGTAGAGCTGAGTTAATGATATTCTCCACCTGTATGTGACTGTACACTGGGATTGTAATAGTAGAGCTGATTTAATGATAATCTCCACCTGTATGTGACTGTACACTGGGATTGTAATAGTAGAGCTGATTTAATGATAATCTCCACCTGTATGTGACTGTACACTGGGATTGTAATAGTAGAGCTGTTTTAATGATAATCTCCACCTGTATGTGACTGTACACTGGGATTGTAATAGTAGGGCTGATTCAATGACACTTATTATCACTGTTATTATTTGGCATTAGTATAATTTTCCCCTAAAGCAGCTTTAATGACTGTGATATAATAGTGTGAATATATAATTATTAACAAGGACTATTGAATGGAAATTCCCATTTACAACATAATTACGGCATTAAATGTCAGGTAGTCGGTCAGGCATGGCTGGTCAGGGAGATGGTCAGGGAGATGGTCAAGGAGAAGGTCAAGGAGATGGTCAAGGAGATGGTCAGGGAGATGGTCAGGGAGATGGTCAAGGAGATGGTCAGGGAGAAGGTCAAGGAGATGGTCAGGGAGATGGTCAGGGAGATGGTCAGGGAGATGGTCAGGGAGATGGTCAGGGAGATGGTCAAGGAGATGGTCAGGGAGATGGTCAGGGAGATGGTCAAGGAGATGGTCAAGGAGAAGGTCAGGGAGAAGGTCAGGGAGATGGTCAGGGAGATGGTCAGGGAGATGGTCAGGGAGATGGTCAAGGAGATGGTCAGGGAGATGGTCAGGGAGAAGGTCAGGGAGATGGTCAAGGAGATGGTCAAGGAGAAGGTCAAGGAGATGGTCAAGGAGAAGGTCAAGGAGATGGTCAAGGAGAAGGTCAGGGAGATGGTCTGGGAGATGGACAGGGAGATGGTCAAGGAGAAGGTCAGGGAGATGGTCAAGGAGAAGGTCAGGGAGATGGTCAGGGAGATGGTCAAGGAGATGGTCAGGGAGATGGTCAGGGAGAAGGTCAGGGAGATGGTCAAGGAGAAGGTCAAGGAGAAGGTCAAGGAGATGGTCAAGGAGAAGGTCAAGGAGATGGTCAAGGAGAAGGTCAGGGAGATGGTCTGGGAGATGGACAGGGAGATGGTCAAGGAGAAGGTCAGGGAGATGGTCAAGGAGAAGGTCAGGGAGAAGGTCAGGGAGATGGTCAGGGAGATGGTCAGGGAGAAGGTCAGGGAGAAGGTCAAGGAGAAGGTCAAGGAGATGGTCAGGGAGATGGTCAAGGAGAAGGTCAGGGAGATGGTCAAGGAGAAGGTCAAGCGCTGTAAGTTTCTCCTGACACTTTCGGAAGGATGATTCCATCAATTTGTCTAATTAACTGTAATATGCCAACATTCCATTCAGATATAATTAATGTTAGTGAAATCCCAGCCATTCAATAGCTGTAATTTGTTGAGGATAACATTTGATAAGAAAGCATTAACCATGTCATTACTATGTCAGCCTTCGCGATTTTGGAACTAGATTACTATGTAGCCCTTCGAGCAAAGTTCTAGCAACAAACTCAGCTGGGTGTTAACGTTTTTTTATTTTAGTATCTTGTACAACTTTGCAGTGGTTCAATTCTATAAGCTGTGTCCATAAATAGTTTTCAAGACAAAAATATGTTTTGGGACCTTTTGAAAATGGTGGAATTGATTTTATTTCGCTAACATCACTGTTTCAAAAATACTTCCGCTGTCGTAGATTGCCAATGTTGCTTCAATCCAGGTCCGTCACCAGGACAAAGTGACTGAGTGAGGCTTTTAAAAATGATGAGGGGGGAATGGGGTGCAGAAAATACAACTGAGTGGGTTAAGCCCCAACAAGACCCTCACGGCACCGGTCCTGCTCCAATCACTGATCAAATGGCTTATCTAAATAAGGTTCTGCAAAGCGTGCGTCTTCTATGGATCGTACAACTCCAAACTCTGATATGGCTCTGAACGGTAGAAAGCTAAAGAGTGGTGTTTTTACTATTTTGTTTCCTTACAACCTGGAATAAAAAATTAAAATTTGGGGGGGAAGGGGGTTGTTGTGTCTCTATTTAAGGCTAAACTGCTTCTTCTCCTTTATGTTGGATGGCTTCTGCTGGTGTACAACACTATATAAGAGGAAACATTTACATGTATTGCAATGGACAACTGAAAGCCCAGGCCTGAATCCAATTGACAATCTGTGGTTTGGCTTCTCTTTGGTCTCCGGGCCGCCCCAACGCCTTTCTGGTCTAGTCTGTGAGTCTCCCTGTGTGTACTCACCCCATTTGCTATGAACATGTCACGTATGGATGAGCTGTGCTCACGGGTGTTTAGAGGAGAACACTTCTGTGTATCAGGTTGATTAGAAGCACAGCTGTTTTGGGTTTAGCTAAGCACTGGGCATAGTTTAGTAAATCAGTGTGCTATTTATTAAGGTCCCTTGTTAGGTTCACGAGTGCTTGTGATTAATATAATGTTACGTGTCGTTATCTGGTAGTGTCTTTGTTTTAGCCGTGCACTGTGTTTTGTAAACGTTCTAGTCGTTTTGTGTAAGCACACTTTTGTTTTACTTTTACTGTGTTTAATGTACGTGTTCCGTGTCTGTGTTTCTTGTTTGTTGTATATTGTGGAAAATAAACATTATGAACGGATATACACTAGATAGAGCTAACCAGGCTGGGTGTTACTATAGAGCTAACCAGAGCTAACCAGGCTGGGTGTTACTATAAAGGTAACCAGGCTGGGTGTTACTATTAAAGGTAAACAGGCTGGGTGTTACTATAGAGCTAACCAGGCTGGGTGTTACTATAGAGCTAACCAGGCTGGGTGTTACTATAAAGGTAACCAGGCTGGGTGTTAACATAAAGCTAACCAGGCTGGGTGTTACTATAGAGCTAACCAGGCTGGTTGTTACTATTAAAGGTAACCAGGCTGGGTGTTACTATTAAAGGTAACCAGGCTGGGTGTTACTATAAAGGTAACCAGGCTGGTTGTTACTATTAAAGGTAACCAGGCTGGGTGTTACTATAGAGCTAACCAGGCTGGTTGTTACTATTAAAGGTAACCAGGCTGGGTGTTACTATAGAGCTAACCAGGCTGGTTGTTACTATTAAAGGTAACCAGGCTGGGTGTTACTATAGAGCTAACCAGGCTGGTTGTTACTATTAAAGGTAACCAGGCTAGGTGTTAACATAAAGCTAACCAGGCTGGGTGTTACTATAAAGGTAACCAGGCTAGGTGTTAACATAAAGCTAACCAGGCTGGGTGTTACTATAGAGCTAACCAGGCTGGTTGTTACTATTAAAGGTAACCAGGCTAGGTGTTAACATAAAGCTAACCAGGCTGGGTGTTACTATAAAGGTAACCAGGCTAGGTGTTAACATAAAGCTAACCAGGCTGGGTGTTACTATAGAGCTAACCAGGCTGGGTGTTACTATAAAGGTAACCAGGCTGGTTGTTACTATTAAAGGTAACCAGGCTGGGTGTTAACATAAAGCTAACCAGGCTGGGTGTTACTATAAAGGTAACCAGGCTGGGTGTTACTATAGAGCTAACCAGGCTGGGTGTTACTATAAAGGTAACCAGGCTGGTTGTTACTATTAAAGGTAACCAGGCTGGGTGTTAACATAAAGCTAACCAGGCTGGGTGTTACTATAAAGGTAACCAGGCTAGGTGTTAACATAAAGCTAACCAGGCTGGGTGTTACTATAAAGGTAACCAGGCTGGTTGTTACTATTAAAGGTAACCAGGCTGGGTGTTAACATAAAGCTAACCAGGCTAGGTGTCAACATATAATTAGTTCCTGTTGTGTACAGTGGTATGCTTTCTTTCTGGAATCCATACAAATCCACAGTTTTCTCTCTGCTTGTAGAGACAGATTGGCGGGCCACTCACGCACCTGACAATCAAAGTTAGCATTGTGTTCATCAAGATGCCTGAGGAAGGCCCTGGAGCGCGATGAGACCAGGAAATCCCTGCTGACATTAGCTCCCAACTTCCTTGGGCGATGTTGGCCAATTTGCATCATCTATGGGGTTTTCCAACTAGTCAGCTGTCGCGGTCGTTCCCAACCCGTCTCCTGGCGATTCCCAGGTGGCTCACATTTTTCATGTAGGCCTGAGGTAGCTCACATGAAACAACGAGTCAGGGGTTTTGGTTAGTCAATAATAACCAGACCAAACCACAAGTAGATTCTAGAATGATATCTCTGGCTCACATCTAATACATCGACTCCTCAGTGGAGGTTTGAGAACCACTGAGCAAGTGGCACAGTCAAACCTCAAGCCTTAACCGTGGTAGATAGCTTGCTGATATGGAAACGCTTTAAACAGCTGTTTCACCTGGGAGTCCAGAGGGTTGCCTTGAAGCAGAGAAACGGTGCATTGCAAACCACTCCAAACTTCCTGCAGCTCCTGGCCAAGCAACAATCATTGTAACATCCCTTTTTACTGTACCTTCCTCATGCTGAGCAACAGTGAGTGTATCAGACATACATATCCATGCTTGTCTCTCTTTCTTGGTGTTTAATTCTTCCTTTTTTTCTTCCTTTTCCTCTAAAGCTCTAGAATCCCCAGAATGGTTTCGCTCTTCCGCAGTCGGTTGCCGTGGTAATTACCAGTTGTCTAAACAGACAGATGGAATTAAAGAGAGTGACGGGCAATTTTCCGAGCGCCTGTTTTATTGGTGTGTGTGTGTGTAAGAGCATGCATGATGTGTAGCTTTCTGAAGTGGTGTGTTTCTCATGAAGAGTGTGTGTTTGTACGTATGCATTGATGTGTGTGTGTGTGTGTGTGTGTGTGGTGTGTGGGTGTGGTGTGTGGGTGTGTGTGTGTGTGTGTGTGTGTGGTGTGGTGTGTGTGTGTGCGTGCGCGCACATGTCAGAGTGCCGAATGGGTCAGAAGGAATTACCTGACAGGCAATATTAGAGACGGATTTGACCTGGACAAGCTTATTTGCTCTTATGCTGGCTGGAAAACTAGCTGTCAGTCATTGTCTCTTCCTCTCCTCTCTCTCCTCCATTGTCCTTGTAAGTGTGCCTTATCCCCTGCTGGCAACCCCCAGGAAATAAGAGAGGCGTTGGCCGGATACATGTCCCTCACGACAGTCTGACCCAAGCTACAAGGGGATGTATAAAAGCAGGGATGACTTGTGGGAGGTGTGTCGATCCCCACACCTGGCTTGTTATGCTGTGATTATGATGCACTTCACTAACACGGTCTCACATTGTAACTCCCTCTTCTCTGTCTGTCTGTCTGTCTGTTTCTTTCCTAGGCCGGTATGATCAGGACGAAGGAAGAGGAATTCTTTATCGAGCCCGTAGAAAGGGGTGATGGAGTGATGAGGGAGGAGGTGGGAGGAGGAGGGCGCCAGCACATCGTCTACCGCTCCTCTGCTGTGAAGAAAACCCCTGTCAGTAGCCCCGCCGCAGACTACCATTCTAGAGGTCTGTGATTGGCTGTTTACTTCCTGCTTACCTGTGCAGCAGAACTACTCCATGTGTCAATGTGACAATGCGTTTTTTTTGCAGGGCTTTTGTATTCAAGGTTTGGAACGACTTCCAGTTTAAAATGTCAGACATTTTTCAGTAAGAGAAAAATAAATCACGCCCGCAAAACAAAAAACTAAATTGTTCAAGTTTCCTGTTGGATTGTTTTCCTGTTGTTTAAAACTGTCTCGAGAGATGCAGTCGGCATGACAACAATCCACCCTGACCAATGGTGTCACAGAACCGGGCTGTGTTCATGGCTGTGCTCGGATGGAACCCGGGACGCTTCTTGTGTAGTTTGTGGGTAGAAATGACATTGATGTGAATTCTCAGTCATTTGTTGTTCATCTCGGGATGCTAAGGAATGTTGTGTATGTGTGACGACAGGTTCATTGGCTCCATATTGTCCAAGTCCCTGTTCTCTAAATGCATGCAATTCAACAGGTCCCATTGCTGCAGTTTGCTTTAATGTATGAGACTGCAATTAGACCATGTAATTTATGTGTGACCTTCTCATCATTATTGGCCTCTGTTCCTTGATTGTGTATATGGCTCTACGATCACTATGATTCATTTAGCTCCTAGAGGTCAATTGATCATGACCCTATCAAAAGAAATGGCTGTTTGATAGCACACCCGAGGTTTGTAAGAAGATGTAAGAAGAATGTTGTTTTGCATCTGCAAGTGTGTGTGTGTGTGTGTGTGTGTGTGTGTGTGTGTGTGTGTGTGTGTGTGTGTGTGTGTGAGTGTGAGTGTGAGTGTGAGTGTGAGTGTGAGTGTGAGTGTGAGTGTGAGTGTGCGTGTGCGCGTGCGCGTGCGTGTGTGTGTGTTTGAGTGTGTGTGTGTGTGTGTGTGTGTTTGAGTGCGTGAACCTGCACACGGATGTTACTGATAGATTGGATAAGTCTATTCTGAGAAGACTACTCCAGAACATCTAATAATAAAGAAAGGAGAGAGAGATGGATATAAAGAGGGAGAAAGCGAGAGAGAGAGAGAGGACGAGAGAGAGGGGAGAGAGACGAAGAGAGTGAGTGAGTGAGATGGGGGAGAGGAGGGAGTGGGAGAGGGAGAGGGATGAAGAGAGAGAGAGAAGTGTGTGAGTTTCCATAGGAACGCCCAGTTAAGATCTCAGAAAAGAGACAGACTTGTAGGGTAACAACCACCACCCACTGTTTCTGACACCTGGTTGGCACACACACCCCCACGCACCCCCCCCACACAGACCCCCCACACACACCCCCACACACACACACCCCCCACCCCCCCCACACACACACCCACACACACACACCCACACACACACCCCCACACCCCACACACACACACCCCACACCCCCCCCACACACACACACACACACATCACAAACACACACCTAGACCACAAAACACACCACGCACACACACACACACACACACACCTAGACCACAAAACACACCACGCACGCACACACTCCCATAAATCACACACACCCCCACACACACACACACACAAACACACATCACGAACACACACCTAGACCACAAAACACACCACGCACGCACACACACACACACAAATCACACACACCATGCACACACACGGCTCACACACACACAAATCCTGTGTTTGTAATGAAGTGTGTGTATTTTAATGAATAATGTGTAAGTGTGTGAGTAGTGTGGGTGTTTGAAGAAAAAGGTGTGTGTTTGTAATGCAGCTTTTTGTTGTGAAGAGTGTGTGTCTGTGTTGAAGGGTGTGTAGAGTGCATTTGTAATGAACAAATTCCGGACATACACACATATGCACACACACACATACACACATGTACACACACACATACATGCACACACACACACACACTCACATATACACACACACACGTACACATTCACACCATATTGCGTCTTGTGTTTGTTATGAAGAATTTTTGTTTGTAATGAATTGCGTGGGTTTATAATGAAGTGTGTGTTTATAATGAAGTGTGTGTTTATAATGAAGTGTGTGTTTATAATGAATCGTGTGTTTGTAATGAAGTGTGTGTTTATAATGAAGTGTGTGCTTGTAATGAAGTGTGTGTTTATAATGAAGTGTGATTTTATAAAGTGTTTGTAATTAATTAAATGTGTGTTAATAATGAAGTGTGTGTTTAAAATTAAGTATATGTTTATAATGAAGTGTGTGTTTATAATGAAGTGTTTGTTTATAATGAAGTGTGATTTTATAAAGTGTTTGTAATTAATTAAATGCGTGTTAATAATGAAGTGTGTGTTTAAAATTAAGTATGTGTTTATAATGAAGTGTGTGTTTATAATGAAGTGTGTGCTTGTAATGAAGTGTGTGTTTATAATGAAGTGTGTGTTTATAATGAAGTGTGATTTTATAAAGTGTTTGTAATTAATTAAATGTGTGTTAATAATGAAGTCTGTGTTTATCATGAAGTGTGTGTTTATAATGAAGTGTGTGTTTATAATGAAGTGTGTGCTTGTAATGAAGTGTGTGTTTATAATGAAGTGTGTGTTTATAATGAAGTGTGTGTTTATAATGAAGTGTGTGCTTGTAATGAAGTGTGTGTTTATAATGAAGTGTGTGTTTATAATGAAGTGTGATTTTATAAAGTGTTTGTAATTAATTAAATGTGTGTTAATAATGAAGTGTGTGTTTAAAATTAAGTATGTGTTTATAATGAAGTGTGTGTTTGTAATGAAGTGTTTGTTTGTAATGAAGTGTGTGTTTTTAATGAAGTGCGTGTTTATAATGAAGTGTGTGTTTGTAATGAAGTGTTTGTTTGTAATGAAGTGTTTGTTTGTAATGAAGTGTGTGTTTTTAATGAAGTGCGTGTTTATAATGAAGTGTGTGTTTGTAATGAAGTGTTTGTTTGTAATGAAGTGTGTGTTTGTAATGAAGTGTGTATTTATAATGAAGTGTGTGTTTATAATGAAGTGTGTGTCTATAATGAAGTGTGTGTTTATAATGAAGTGTGTGTTTGTAATGAAGTGTTTGTTTGTAATGAAGTGTGTGTTTATAATGAAGTGTGTGTTTATAATGAAGTGTGTGTTTATAATGAAGTGTGTGTCTATAATGAAGTGTGTGTTTATAATGAAGTGTGTGTTTATAATGAAGTGTGTGTTTGTAATGAAGTGTGTGTTTATAATGAAGTGTGTGTTTTATAAGTGTGTGTTTATAATGAAGTGTGTGTTTATAATGAAGTGTGTGTTTGTAATGAAGTGTGTGTTTATAATGAAGTGTGTGTTTATAATGAAGTGTGTGTTTATAATGAAGTGTGTGTTTGTAATGAAGTGTGTGTTTATAATGAAGTGTGTGTTTATAATGAAGTGTGTGTTTATAATGAAGTGTGTGTTTATAATGAAGTGTGTGTTTATAATGAAGTGTGTGTTTATAATGTGTGTGTCTATAATGAAGTGTGTGTTTGTAATGAAGTGTGTGTTTATAATGAAGTGTGTGTTTATAATGAAGTGTGTGTTTATAATGAAGTGTGTGTTTGTAATGAAGTGTGTGTTTATAATGAAGTGTGTGTTTATAATGAAGTGTGTGTTTATAATGAAGTGTGTGTTTGTAATGAAGTGTGTGTTTATAATGAAGTGTGTGTTTATAATGAAGTGTGTGTTTATAATGAAGTGTGTGTTTATAATGAAGTGTGTGTTTATAATGAAGACAGTTTGGTTGTATTTCTTTTCCTTCCTCCATTATGTCCATTTTGTTCTGTCTCCAACCCACTAGTTTATGCTGATTTATTCTAGACTTTAATGTAATCATTAATAATCTAATTTATAATAAATTCATCATTTATTCAGATCAGCTGCACAAGATCTACATAATGACCTGCCTATTAATAAATATCATATTAATTTCCTTGACATGGACAGTCCGTGTACCGGCCCAGAAAATGTAGCCTATTGTGAAAGAGAGAGATGAAAGAGATCAGAAAAAGATGACAAAGACGAGAGAGAAGAAGACAAGAGAAATACTGGAGAGGAGAGAAAGACAAGAAAGAGAGACGAGACCAGAGAAAGAAGAGACAGACGAGTAAGAGAGACAGGAGAAATACGGGAGAGACGAGAGACAAGAGAGTGCCGGGGTGAACTTTTTACACCACAAGCGGTGCAAAAGTGTGAATCAATGTCCTACGTGGAGAGAGTGGCCTTTATAATAAATGTTGCACAATGCACATTCATCAAGGAATCGCTATGATGGAAAACCTAGATTATCATTCTGTTACCAGACAGAAAGACAGACACAGAGACAGATTAACATATTGATAAATGATCAATTACAGACAGACAGATACACAGAGATGATGGATTACATATAGACAGACAGATTCTGGTTTTTCTTTCTATATTTGGGCTGTTTCTTTTGCCTTCTTATTTGATGTCATTCATCTTTTGGTGACAGAACGTTCTTCTCTACATTCTTTATCTCTTTCTTATCTTCGTATTGTTGCATTTCCATGTCTTAATGTTATTTCCGCTCTGTCTTCTTCATGTTATATCTCAATGTTTTGTTGTTGTCATATATCCCTTCATGAAGATGGTATTCCCTGATGGCAGGGGCCTCATTCAGCTGGATAACGCACCCTGTCACACTGCACACATAGTTCCAGAATGGTTTGAGGAACATGATGATGAGTTGATGAAGGTGTTGCGCTGGCCTTAAAATTCCCTAGATTGAGCATCTGTGGGATGTGTTTGACCAACGTGTCCGATCCACCGCACCTCAACGTCATTGCCTAAGGCACTACCATTCTAATGACATGGTGCCAGGTAGCACAGCTAGGACATATAGCACATTTAGCTCAGATAGCACAGATAGCACAGAAAGCTCATATAGCACATATAGTACAGATAGCACATATAGCACAGATAGCACATATAGCACAGATAGCACATATTGCACAGATAGCACAGATAGCACATATAGCACAGATAGCACATATTGCACAGATAGCACAGATAGCACAGATAGCACATATAGCACAGATAGCACATATTGCACAGATAGCACATATAGCACAGATAGCACATATTGCACAGATAGCACAACTTTAGGGGCATCTGTATGTCTTGTTGTTGTTGCATAATTCAGCAGTTTTTTCATAAATATTCCTCAAGCTGTGTGAAACTTATGTGAAAATGACATAATTACTGTATCTCTAGATTACAACAGTGTCCACTACCCTGGCCTGACTAGTGGGATGTTAGTGTGGTGTGTAGTGTTTTCATCTAGAACTAAGACACGTGCAGACAGATGGACCACTGCAGGGCTTTTTACCCACAATCCTCTAGGCCTGGGCTCACTTACACCATAGAGATATGCACAATGCCAAAGAAGATTGGAAGGCTATTTCACTGGTTGATTTACTGAGTATCTTACATGCATATCTATATAATACATCCTGTTAGTAATTTCTCGAGTTTCACTGTACATTTAGCATCCACAGAACTCCTGTAATGTCATTGTAGGATTTATATCGTGTTAATGTTTGTCCAGAATCTGTCTATGGTAGTTAGTGTGTCTTGAGCTGACTTTACTCTGGCTAATACTGTGCTGGGTTCAGAGAGAGGCTGGTGCTGCCAGTCACGTCGACGCCCTGAGTTAGTGAGCCAGTGCTTGTCCCCTGAGCTCTCACTCTCTCTCATTCTCTCTGTTCCACTACCTCACCCCATCTCTCTGTCTCTCTCATTCTCTCTGTTCCACTACCTCACCCCATCTCTCTGTCTCTCTCATTCTCTCTGTTTCACTACCTCACCCCATCTCTCTGTCTCTCTCATTCTCTCTGTTCCACTACCTCACCCCATCTCTCTGTCTCTCTCATTCTCTCTGTTTCACTACCTCACCCCATCTCTCTGTCTCTCTCATTCTCTCTGTTCCACTACCTCGCCCCATCTCTCTGTCTCTCTCATTCTCTCTGTTCCACTACCTCACCCAATCTCCCATTCTCTCTCATTCTCTCTGTTCCACTACCTCACCCCATCTCTCTGTCTCTCTCATTCGCTCTGTTTATCTACCTCACCCCATCTCTCTGTCTCTCTCATTCTCTCTGTTCCACTACCTCACCCAATCTCCCATTCTCTCTCATTCTCTCTGTTCCACTACCTCACCTCATCTCTCTGTCTCTCTCATTCTCTCGGTTCCTCTACCTCATTCCATTTCCTTGATTCTCTCATTTCCTCTGTTCCTCTACCTCATTCCATTTCCCTGATTCTCTCATTCTCTATGTTTCTCTACCTCACTCCATTTCCCTGATTCTCTCATTCTCTATGTTTCTCTATCTCTCTCAATCTGCAGATGGATATGAGTAGATTCTGTCTCTCTCTGTCTCTGTCGTTAGCCAAGGACAAGTTGGTTATATGGCTAAGAGGGACCCTGGTCAAAAAGTATCTTCTTTCTTTCTCAGGCTTTCTTCCTGTCACACTCTCTCACTGCGTTTTCTCGATTTCTCTCTTGCTTTGTTTCTTTGTTTCTGTCTCTCTTTTCTATATCCCTACTTGATACATACTTATACTTTAATTAATGGATCAACCTGATAGCTTGAAAGGTCAAAAGAAAGGTCAAAAGATGCTGTTTTGAGCTTTTTTGGAGACAACAGTCCTAAAAGTCACTATGGCTCAAGTACTGTATATCTTTTATTTGTTCTTGTGTTTTTGATATAAGTATTTCGATATAAGTATCGTGACGTGCTAATACATTTAGCTTTTAAACTAATATGGGTTCAGGTATTCATTCAAGTGTAAGAGTCAAGGCATCTTCACCGAGGTACAGAGCGTTCCCAGACCCGCTCAACCACTAAAGCCAGACTCCCTACTCCTGCTGGCTCCATGGTTTGGGCCTGGTATTCTGTGACCCCTTGTTAGAGGTACGGAGCCTGACGAGAGAGTGTACATGAAATTTACTTTATCATGCCAAGAATAAGCTGAGTACAAACAGGCAGGACAACAGGTTTCTGTTTAGATATAACGATGCAGCGAGCAGAGCTTAACATGGAATCACACATAGACAATACCACACATAGACAATACCGCACATAGACAATACCACACATAGACAATACCACACATAGACAAAACCGCACATAGACAATACCGCACATAGACAATACCGCACATAGACAAAACCGCACATAGACAATACCGCACATAGACAATAAACCACACATAGACAATACCGCACATAGACAATACCGCACATAGACAATACCGCACATAGACAATACCGCACATAGACAATACCGCACATAGACAATACCGCACATAGACAATACCGCACATAGACAATACCGCACATAGACAATACCGCACATAGACAATACCACACATAGACAATACCGCACATAGACAATAGACATAGAAAACCGCACATAGACAATACCGCACATAGACAATACCGCACATAGACAATACCGCACATAGACAATACCGCACATAGACACATAGACAATACCGCACATAGACAATACCGCACATAGACAATACCGCACATAGACAATACCGCACATAGACAATACCGCACATAGACACATAGACAATACATAGACAATACCCACATAGACAATACCACCACATAGACAATACCACACATAGACAATACCACATAGACAATACCACCATAGACAATACCACCCATAGACAATACCACCCATAGACAATACCGCACATAGACAATACCACCCATAGACAATACCGCACATAGACAATACCGCACATAGACAATACCACACATAGACAATACCACATAGACAATACCACACATAGACAATACCACCCATAGACAATACCACCCATAGACAATACCGCACATAGACAATACCACACATAGACAATACCACACATAGACAATACCACACATAGACAATACCACACATAGACAATACCACACATAGACAATAGCACACATAGACAATACCAAACATAGACAATACCACACATAGACAATACCACACATAGACAATACCACCCATAGACAATACCGCACATAGACAATACCGCACATAGACAATACCGCACAAAGACAATACCGCACATAGATAGTACCGCACATAGACAATACCACACAAAGACAATACCACACAAAGACAAGGGGCAAGCAGAGGGAATATTTGCACATACAGTAGATCCAGGTGTGTGGGTTGACAAGACAAATGGAATGATGAACGGAGGAGCAAAGAGACGAGAGGGCCAGTCTGCCTAATGAAAGAGGAGGAGGCAGCTTTGTAGGGAGTTGTGACATATATGTATTATATAACCTCATTTACTAACACCTGCAGCCTATATCACCCCCAACATATAACACCCCCACCTATATCACCTCCAACATATAACACATCCAACCTATACCACCCCAACCTATATCACCCCCAACCTATACCTCCCCAACCTATATCCCCCCAACCTATAACACCCCAATCTATATCACCCCAAACCTATATCACCCGCAACATATATCACCCCAATCTATATCACCCCGAACCTATATCACCCCCAACATATATCACCCCAACCTATATCACCCCAAACCTATATCACCCCCAACCTATATCACCCCAACCTATATCACCCCAACCTATATCACCTCCAACCTATAACATCCCAACCTATATCACCCCCAACCTATATCACCCCAACCTATAACATCCCCAACCTCTAACACCCCAACCTCTAACACCCCAACCTATAACACCCCAACCTATATCACCCCAACCTATATCACCCCCAACATATATCACTCCAACCTATAACATCCCAACCTATATCACCCCCAACCTATATCACCCCAACCTATATCAGCCCCAATCTATATCAACCCAACCTATATCACCCCCAACCTCTAACACCCCAACCTCTAACACCCCAACCTCTAACACCCCAACCTATAACACCCCAACCTCTAACACCCCCAACCTCTAACAGCCTCAACATCAAACAGCCTCAACATCTAAGAACTTCAACATGATGGCTTTATTTTGCCCCAAAGCAGAAGGAAAGGTATATCACCTAGATACTGTATGTCAAGACCCTAACTGACTGTCGACCTACATATCCTAATATCAAGGATAGAGATTCCCAATAGGGAAAGAGTAGGGGAAACTAAGTAGGTAGAAAGATGGTTGGTGGGTTGGTGGGTTGGTGGGTGGGTGGGAGAATAGGTAGGGGGGTGTGTAGGTTGGTTGGTGGGTGGGTGGAAGAATAGGTAGGGGGGTGTGTAGGTTGGTTGGTGGGTGGTTGGGTGGGTGGGAGAATAGGTGGGGGGTGTAGGTTGGTTGGTGGGTTGGTGGGTAGGTGGGTGAATAGGTAGGGGGGTGTGTAGGTTGGTTGGTGGGTGGGTGGGTGGAAGAATAGGTAGGGGGTGTGTTGGTTGGTTGGTCGGTACGTCGGTGGGTGGGAGAATAGGTGGGGGGGGTGTAGGTTGGTTGGTGGGTGGGTGGGTGGGTGGGAGAATAGGTGGGGGGGGTGTAGGTTGGTTGGTGGGTGGGTGGGTGAATAGGTAGGGGGGTGTGTAGGTTGGTTGGTGGGTTGGTGGGTAGGTGGGTTGGTGGGTGGGTGGGTGGGTTGGTGGGTTGGTGGGTGGGTGGGTGGGTTGGAGAATAGGTAGGGGGGTGTGTAGGTTGGTTGGTGGGTGGGTGGGTAGATGTAACATGATCAGAGTTTAGAATCCATCCTGTCATCATACTGCAATACCAGCTGTCCTCTGTAGGATTTCGTGTCATCCATCAAAGAGCAGCCTATGGAGAATTCTGTAATGATGTGGAGGATATTATAATACAACCTCAGAATATAGACCTGAGCTACAGATCAGGCAACAGACAGTGGACCTTACAGCATGCATGGAGACACACTACATGATCTCACCTAACCTTAAACAAAGCCCCCCTCTGTCTGTCAGGCAGACAGACAGAGAGGCAGACAGACAGAGGCAGACAGACAGAGGCAGACAGAGAGGCAGACAGACAGAGAGGCAGGCAGACAGAGAGACAGTCAGACAGACAGAGAGCCAGACAGACAGAGGCAGACAGACAGAGAGGCAGGCAGACAGAGAGACAGTCAGACAGAGAGACAGACAGACAGAGGCAGACAGACAGAGGCAGACAGACAGAGAGGCAGACAGACAGGGAGGCAGACAGACAGAGAGGCAGACAGACAGAGAGACAGACAGAGAGGCAGACAGACAGGGAGGCAGACAGACAGAGAGGCAGACAGACAGAGAGGCAGACAGACAGAGAGGCAGACAGACAGAGAGGCAGACAGAGAGACAGGCAGAGGCAGACAGACAGAGACAGACAGAGGCAGACAGACAGACAGAGGCAGACAGACAGACAGAGGCAGACAGACAGAGAGGCAGACAGACAGAGGCAGACAGACAGAGGCAGACAGACCGAGAGGCAGACAGACAGAGAGGCAGACAGACAGAGAGGCAGACAGACAGAGAGGCAGACAGACAGAGAGGCAGACAGACAGAGAGGCAGACAGACAGAGAGACAGTCAGACAGAGAGGCAGACAGAGAGACAGGCAGTGAGGCTAAGACAGAAAGACAGCGAGATCGTGAGAGAGCCCGGGGTCCAGGTGTTGTTGAGTAGTGAATTTACAGGACAATTACAGTAGTGAAATTACAGGAGCTTAGAGAGGAAGTACTCATACAGCCAGCTGATTCCTGAGTCTTTATCTATGTGGCCACTTCTCTCCTATCTCCCTCACTGTATCTTCCTGATCTCTTCCTTTTTCTCCCGCCTTCCTCTCTATCTTCATATTCGGTATCTCCCTGTTTCTCTCTGTCTATATCTCTCCTTTCAATAAAATTAAATTTAAATGGCTTTATTGGCATAGACTGCATTACTACATACATTGCCTAAACAAACATAACTAGAAATTAAAAATAAAGGCAAAAAAACAAACAGAACAGTGAACAACAATCACAGTGGCGTGTGAATAGTGGATAGGGTACAGGTACAGGTATTAATTTCATGATCCTCATTCATTATTCAGCTAATTGTCCTTTCGGGTGTGGAAGGAAGCTGTACCAACCGCTGCTAATATGGAACAGTTGTGTTCCATATGAGTTTCACAATTTCTGGTGTTCTTTAATTTCTGGTGTGTGTGTGTGTGTGTAAATGCTGCACTTTTATATAGCGCTTTTATCCAAAGCGCTTTACAGGTCCTGCGTCACATTCACCCAATCATTCACTCATTCATACACTGACGACCGCGTCAACCATGCAAGGCGACTGCAGGGTCGCCAGGAGCAGCTGGGTTAGGTGTCTTGCTCATGGACACCTTGACAATGTCCCAGGAGGAACCGGGGATCGAACCACCAACCTTCCGATTGATAGACAACCGACTCAACTCACTGAGCCACTGCCGCCCTGTGTGTGTGTGTGTGTGTGTGTGTGCAAGGGTCCGTAAGCGATCACTTGAGTGTTACTGCAGCATTTAGGTCCACTTGGCCACACGAAATCAATATTGCATTGGTGTAAAGTGATCAACATAAGGACAACAGATGATTCTGCTAATAGAGTAGCATCACTTCTTATGTAACCATCCTGAGGACAGCAGCTTTCTTCTCGATGTCATGGCGCATGCACTCAAGCTTGTGTGCATGCACAACACACACACTCACACACACACACACACACACACACACACACACACACACACACACACGTACTGGCTGTGTTAAGCATGGAACTCCACATAGATGTTTGGATGCAACTGTCTGCTTGAACAGGCCTTTATTTTTTAACCTGTGTGTAACATTCGCCTTTAACATGGGCCAGTTGTTTTATTTATTTATTTATGTTACTTTTATATAACCAAGTCATTTACAACGACGACCTGGCCAAGATAAGGTGAGAAAATGTGCAAGACAACATAGAGTTACATAAGTACACAGAACACGGCCTACCTGGTTAAATAAAATTAAATAGACATGGGCCTGTAACATGGGCCATTAACATGGGCCAGTAACATGGACCTGTAACATGGGCCTGTAACATGGACCTGTAACATGGGCCTGTAACATGGGCCAGTAACATGGGCCTGTAATATGGGCCAGTAACATGGGCCTGTAATATGGGCCAGTAACATGGGCCTGTAACATGGGCCTGTAACATGGGCCAGTAACATGGGCCTGTAACATGGGCCTGTAACATGGGCCAGTAACATGGGCCTGTAATATGGGCCAGTAACATGGGCCTGCCTCCCCGGGAATCATCACCTTAACGTGGTGGAGAGGTTTGTGTGCCCCTATGAACCTGAGGGCTGGGTTGTCTGGAGCTTCATGCTCCTGGTAGGGTTTCCCAAGGCAAAGTGGTCTCAGGCGAGGGGCCAGACTAAGAATGGTTCACCAAGACCCCATGAAAGATAGAGGGAAAAGGAGCGAGACCCTGCCTGGAGGAAGCCCAGGGCCCTCGTCTGGAGCCAGGCCCAGACGGCGGGCTCGAAAGCGAGCGCCTGGTGGCCGGGTTTGCCACGGAGCCCGGCCGGGCACAGCCCGAACGAGATACGTGGCATCTCTCTCCTCTCCATCCTGTGGGCCCACCACTCACAGGAACAACCGCAGGGGTCGGGTGCGCTGTCATATGGGTGACAGTGAAGGTGGGGGGTCTCGACGGATCAGACCCGGGCGGCAGAAGCTTGCTTTGGGGATGTGGAACGTCACCTCACTGGGGGGGAAGGAGCCAGAACTTGTGCGTGAGGTGGAGCGATACCAGTTGGATCTGGTGGGACTTACCTCTACGCACAACCGTGGCTCTGGAACCTTACCCCTGGATAGGGGTTGGACTCTGTTCTTCTCTGGAGTTGCCCAGGGTGAGAGGCGGCGGGCTGGTGTGGGGATACTCACAAGCCCACGTCTGAGCACGGCGGTGTTGGAGTTTACCCCGGTGGATGAGAGGTTTGCCTCCCTACGCCTAAGGGTGGTGGGGGGAAAACTCTGACTGTTGTTTGTGCTTATGCACCAAACAGCAGTTCGGAGTATTCAGCCTTCTTGGAGACCCTGAAGGGAGTCCTATATAGGGCTCCAGTAGGGGACTCCATCATTCTGCTGGGAGACTTCAACGCACATGTGGGCAACGATGGAGACACCTGGAGAGGCGTGATTGGGAGGAACGGCCTCCTGATCTAAACCCGAGCGGTCGTTTGTTATTGGACTTCTGTGCTAGTCATGGATTGTCTATAACAAACACCATGTTCGAACATAAGGAGGCGCATAAGTGTACATGGTACCAGAGCACCCTAGGCCGAAGGTCAATGATCGATTTTGTGATCGTATCGGCTGATCTAAGGCCGCATGTTTTGGACACTCGGGTGAAGAGAGGGGCAGAGCTGTCAACTGATCACCATCTGGTAGTGAGTTGGATCAGAGGGTGGGGAAAGACTTTGGACAGACCAGGTAAGCCCAAACGGGTGGTGCGGGTGAACTGGGAACGTCTGGAGGAGGCCCCTGTCCGAAAGATCTTCAACTCACACCTCCGGCGGAGCTTTTCAGGCATCCCTGTGGAGGTTGGGGGCATTGAACCTGAGTGGGCAATGTTCAAAGCTTCTATTGCTGAAGCTGCGGCGGTGAGCTGTGGTCTCAAGGTCCTAGGTGCCTCAAGGGGTGGTAACCTAGAACACCGTGGTGGACCACGGTGGTCAGGGAAGCTGTCCGACTGAAGAAGGAGGCCTTCAGGGATATGCTAGCCCTGGGGACTCCGGAGGCAGTTGCAGGGTACCGACAGGCCCGAAGGGCTGCAGCCGCTGCCGTGTCAGAGGCAAAGCAGCGGGTGTGGGAGAAGTTTGGAGAAGCTATGGAGAAGGACTTTCGGTCGGCACCAAAATGCTTCTGGAAAACCGTTCGGCACCTCAGAAGGGGAAAACGGGAACCATCCAAGCTGTGTACAGTAAGGATGGGACACTGTTGACCTCAACTGATGATGTGATCGGGCGCTGGAAAGAGCATTTTGAGGAGCTCCTGAATCCGACCTACACGCCCTCTAGTACAGAGGCAGAGCTGGAGGCTGATGGAGGGTCATCGTCAGTTTCCCTGGGGGAAGTCGCTGAGGTAGTCAAACAACTCCACAGTGGCAAAGCCCCAGGGACTGATGAGATTCGTCCAGAAATGCTAAAAGCTTTGGGTGGGGAAGGGCTGTCTTGGTTGACACGCCTCTTCAACATTGCATGGAAGTCTGGGACAGTGCCAGAGGAGTGGCAGACCGGGGTGGTGGTTCCCCTCTTAAAAAGGGGACCAGAGAGTGTGTGCCAATTACAGAGGTATCACACTCCTCAGCCTCCCTGGTAAAGTGTACTCCAAAGTGCTGGAAAGGAGGGTTCGGCCAATAGTCGAACCTCAGATTGAAGAGGAACAATGCGGTTTTCGTCCTGGCCGGGAACCACGGACCAGCTCTTTACTCTCGCAAGGATCCTGGAGGGGGCCTGGGAGTATGCCCATCCAGTCTACATGTGTTTTGTGGATCTGGAGAAGGCGTATGACCGGGTACCCCGGGATCTTTGTGGGAGGTGCTGCGGGAGTATGGGGTGAGGGGTCTCTTCTCAGGGCCATCCAATCTCTGTACGCTCAAAGCATGAGCTGTGTCCGTGTCCTCGGCAGTAAGTCGGATTCGTTCCCGGTGGGGGTTGGCCTCCGCCAGGGCTGCGCTTTGTCACCAATCCTGTTTGTAATATTCATGGACAGGATATCAAGGCGTAGTCATGGGGGAGGGGTTCCCGTTCGGTGGGCTGATGGTCACATCACTGCTTTTTGCGGATGATGTGGTCCTGATGGCCTCATCGGTCGGTGACCTTCAGCACTCACTGGATCGGTTCGCAGCCGAGTGTGAAGCGGCTGGGATGAGGGTTAGCACCTCTAAATCTGAGGCCATGACTCTCAGCAGGAAACCGGTGGAGTGCCTACTCCGGGTAGGGAATGAGTCCTTACTCCAAGTGAAGGAGTTCAAGTACCTCGGGGTCCTGTTCGCGAGTGAGGGAACAATGGAGCGGGAGTTTGGTCGGAGGATCGGAGCAGCGGGGGCGGTGTTGCATTCGCTTCACCGCACCGTTGTGACGAAAAGAGAGCTGAGCCGAAAGGCAAAGCTCTCGATCTACCGGTCAATCTTTGTTCCTACCCTCACCTATGGTCATGAAAGCTGGGTCATGACCGAAAGAACGAGATCGCGGGTACAAGCGGCCGAAATGGGTTTTCTCAGAAAGGTGGCTGGCCTCTCCCTTAGGGATAGGGTGAGAAGCTCAATCATCCGAGAGGAACTCGGAGTAGAGCCGCTGCTCCTTTGCATAGAAAGGAGCCAGTTGAGGTGGTTCGGGCATCTTGTAAGAATGCCACCTGGGCGCCTCCCTAGAGAGGTGTTCCAGGCACGTCCAGCTGGGAGGAGACCTCGGGGAAGACCCAGGACTAGGTGGAGAGATTATATCTCCACACTGGCCTGGGAATGCCTCGGGATTCCCCAGTCAGAGCTGGCTAATGTTGCCCGGGAAAGGGAAGTTTGGGGTCCCCTGCTAGAGCTGCTACCCCCGCGACCCGACCCCGGATAAGCGGTTGAAGATGAAGATGATGAAGATGAAGAACATGGGCCTGAAACATGGGCCTGTAACATGGGCCAGTAACATGGGCCTGTAACATGGGCCATTAACATGGGCCTGTAACATGGGCCTGTAACATGGGCCAGTAACATGGGGCTGTAACATGGGCCATTAACATGGGCCTGTAACATGGGCCTGTAACATGGGCCAGTAACATGGGGCTGTAACATGAGCCGGTAACATGGGGCTGTAACATGGGCCTCTACAATGACAGAACAAACCGCATGATTAGGTCCTCTTATAATGACTGCTACATCACATGTTGTTGTAAGTGTGGATCAGGGTTGTGAGCCCAACTTTTACACACGATTAACAAGATGATGCGTATCTACATGAGTGTGTTATGGCCCAGTAGATTTGGCCCGGCTCCCCTAGGGCCAGCTAATTGAATAAGCTACAGTGTGTAGTTCCGTATCCAGCCATGACACCAGAATACCGGATATTCACTACGCTATCCAGTGGCCTTCAGGGCAAATGGAATATCAGCAAATCAGCCATCGCACAAGAGAAACAGTACTTATACAAATGGACGGGAAATGGAATGGATAAATGTTGTCTATTCTACAGTATTGGTTTAGAGGTTGGTAGTTCGTTTGTACTGTATCCTCTTCAAGCATTGACCTTGTGTAGTAGTAACTAGATAATGCAGTCTGTATATTTATACAGATGTACACACACACACACACACACGACCAGACACGCACACACATACACACACATATGCACACACACACACACACGCACACACACACACACACACACGCACACACACGCACACACACACACAAATGCACACACACACGCGCGCTCACACGGACATACATGCACACACATGCACACACACACACACACACACACACATTGCAATCATTCTCATCTCCCAGTGTCTTGAGCTGGGTGCTGATCCCTGTGTGATGGCTGATGTATGAGTTGTAGCATCATCAGGCTGATATACAGGGATTTAGGCAGAAAAGGTGAGAGGAATAAGGAGAGACAGGTAGAGAGACAGGTAGAGAGACAGGTAGAGAGACAGGTAGAGAGACAGGTAGAGAGACAGCTTGTGTTACTGTGTTAATACTATTGTTTTCGTTTGTGTGTAACTACGTCATATGTGTTGCTTATATGGTAAATAAAAAGATCAAACTGCCGAAACTGTTTTAATACAATTCGAAAATAGACAATTACAAATACTATTCACTATTCCTCTTCTATTGGTTAAAACGTGATTGTTTTGTCATTAGTATGTTGTTAACTGTCTTAACCTTCATCACAGTGGTTCAAAACCATTTCTCCTCAAAGACCCCCTCCGGTTCAACATTTCATCACAGATAATGGCTTCCCTATTTAATTGTAGCTAGAGGTATTACCAAAGTCCATTTTTTATTGTTTTTCTTTACCTTATATTGCTTGTAGCAGGTGCCAGTCTGTATTACTTAATACACAAATGAGCCAAAACAAACGTGAATCAAATAACGTTGACCATCTCTAAATAAGGTCACATGTCAGGGCTTGGGTAGATTAGATGGTACGTGAACAATCACTTCTCATAGTCAACATGTTGGATACAGGAGAAATGGCCAGGAGTAGACCTGAGAGACTTTGACAAGTGCCAAATTGTTATGGCCAGACAACTGGGTCAAAGCATCAGACCGACCTAAGGTCTGCTGGACCTTCGAGACTGGTCTGTTGTGTCCAGTTTTCTTTTACATCACAGGAACGTAGAAGCAATTCCGATTTCTATAGCACAATGATCCAGTGCACAAGGCTAAAGCAACATCACAGTGTCTCAAGAGGAAATGTCCTTCAACCCGGAGCAAATCTGCCAAGAATAGGGCATAATCACACCAAAGTTTAAACATAGCACTGAACCCAAAAGACTAAAAACAGTTGTGGCCGCGAAAGGGGGGCCAAGTAAAGTAGCTATATCAAATAATGTATTTTCTAACGATTGCTCCGCACAGCGTAGCAGTCTCTCTTCCGCTCCGGTGCTCCACCTCAAGGGTGTACTAACCCCCGGCAGGAGAGTGATGGCAGCTAACACCATACAGACACACCTGCTCCTCATCACCTCATTACGTTGTGTTTATTTATGTTTGTTTGGCACGAGCACCTCACAGATTATAGAACCGTGTGGTGCCGTTGTCAAGTTGTAAACCCAGTAACATCTTGTTTGTCCTATGTCTTGTTGTCTTTTCCTTGTGATATCAGAGCTCCCGGGCAGTTCTCTGAACACACTTGTTGAGAACTGCTGAAATAGACAAACCACCAACTAGACACCTCTTGCACAGTTTAACAATGTTCACGTTGGATTTACTACACACACTGTACATACTCAAAGAAAATGTATACTTTTAGAACATTGTCACAAAAAAGCAGATACCTACTTACTTTCCTACCCTCCGACATGGAAGTGTTATTTAATATGCTTTGATTTTGTTTTAGGTAGTTTAGTCAATTTAGTCAATAGTCTATGTGTATGTGTCTGTGTTTGTTTCTGTGTTTGTGTATGTGTCTGTGTCTTAGTTTGTTTCTGTGTCTTTGTTCGTGTCTGTGTTTGTGTCTGTGTTTGTGTCTGTGTTTGTGTATGTGTTTGTGTTTGTGTATGGGTTTGTGTATGTGTTTGTGTTTGTGTATGGGTTTGTGTTTGTGTATGGGTTTGTGTCTGTGTTTTGTCTTTCTGTGTTTGTTTTGTGTCTTTGTTTGTGTCTGTGTTTGTGTTTGTGTTTGTGTATGGGTTTGTGTATGTGTTTGTGTTTGTGTCTGTGTTTGTGTTTGTGTATGGGTTTGTGCTTGTGCCTGTGTTTGTGTCTGTGTCTGTGTTTGTTTCTGTGTCTTTGTTTGTGTCTGTGTTTGTGTTTGTGTATGGGTTTGTGTTTGTGTATCTGTGCCTGTGTCTGTGTGCGTGTGTCTGTGTGTTTCCGTGCGAGTCAGTCTGTCTTAAGGGACCAGTCTAGTAGTCTTTGTACAGCTGTAAATGGCAGGTTGGGAATTGTGAGGGCTGGGTATGCTTATTGTTGTTGTTATTGTTGTTGTTGTTAGCTAAACCACCCCTGGCTGCTGTTGACTGTGTGTGTGTGTGTGTTTCTCTCTTCCCCAACCTTCATGGTGTTTCTTGTACAGGTCCCCTAAGGGGCCCCAGCAAGGGTATATAAGGACAGTCTTTGACAGCATTGCCAGTTACTTTTTTATGTCTTTGTGTCAGTAAGTGTGATCTACTGACAGTTCGTCATGGAAACACCCACAGTGGACTATATATGTGCACACACACACACACACACACACACACACATGCACATTTAAAACAATGGCCTTAAACAAACAAACACAGATCCAAATCCATGGTTGTTTATTCTGTGTGTGTAAGAGATGGTGTGTTTGACCCGATCAGAGTTGAACAATTTGGGCAGATAAAAATCAATGCTTAATGTGAAAATATATTCATCAAGATATCCAGGCCGGGGAATTTGAATACACCAAATAACCAGACCAGTTTGATTCAGTACACAGTTCATCAGGTCTGCAGCTCATTGGTCATGAACAATTAGGACCCCTGATTTGTTTTTATTGTGAAAATGACCTTGTGACAGTTTTTATTGTTGGAATTGGAAGTGATTTGTCCTCTCTGTTGCAATGGGTGTCTGTAGGGACTGACGACAGCTCACAGACTCGTTGGCGTTACATTGACGACAGGAATCTAACTGACCTGGCTAAAATGAGACAGCTTTGTGATAAAACAGAAACACTGACATTTCAACCTCAGAACATCATTACACCAGAAACCGCGGTTTTCAAAAGCCGATTTCAGATGCCAACTAGCAGATGGTAACGATGTACCCAGGTAATGTCTGGTTGACTTCTCTGATTGATCTGACTGTTTTTTGTTGTTGCTTGTTGACAGTTTTTTGAGACAATAACAGTGGACTGTCGTGTTAAAAGCCAGTTCACAGTATTGGTTACTTTCACAGTATTGGAAACATGCAAATCAGCGCATAGCTGAAGATTTGGAAAAGAGATTTAAAATGATATGGAAAAGCCATGCACGACAAAGTTGAGTAAGACCACACATAAACTTTACAGTTGACAAACCCAAGTGGAGCACACTATATTCATAACTGTGCCTCGTTTTGTGTGTACCTGGAACATTCATGCGTCCCTCTGTTATTCAGCTGGTCGCCTCCACCGATTCATTAGCCAACCGCTGCATTTGTATGCATTGATTCACTTACATCTGTATCAGTATGAGTTGATTCGCTAACAGCTGTTTCTGTATGAGTTGATTCGCTAACAGCCGTTTCTGAACGAGTTGATTCGCTAACAGCTGTTTCTGTATGAGTTGATTCGCTAACAGCCGTTTCTGAATGAGTCGATTCGCTAACAGGCGTTTCTGAATGATTTGATTCGCTAACAGCCGTTTCTTTATGAGTTGATTCGCTAACAGCCGTTTCTGAATAACTTGATTCGCTACCAGTCGTTTCTGAATGAGTTGATTCGCTAACTGCCGTTTCTGTATGAGTAGATTCGCGAACAGCTGTTTCTGAATGAGTTGATTGCCTAACAGCTGTGTCAGTATGACTTGATTTTGAAGTAACCACAGGAACACACACTTAATCTTAACTTATGGATCAATGTGTTAGTGCTCTGAAGTAGGGATACAGCGGTTCCTCTTCTGTACGGTATCTGCTAAAACAACAGATAAGTTGGAGTCCTTGGCATTACCCCGGCTTCCTCTGTGATACGTCCGCTCAGTGACTTCCTCCCATCCTTCGACACTCTAGGATATTTATGGGAGGATTCCAGCAAACCAGTAAAGCCCACATCGCTCGCTTGAATCTGCTGTGTGTGTCAGTGTGAGCTTGTGTGTGTGTGTGTGTGTACTTGTATTTTCAAACTCCCTGATGTTGGATTATGAACTGCTGTTGTAACCCTTCTCTGACAACCTTGCCGGCTGTAGTTGTTTCTTTCCTTCCTTTTCCTCCCTCAGTTTCCTACCACCTCTCCCTCCTCTTTTCTTTCTCCTGCTGTCACGAACTTGATGGTTGAAGTGCAGGAAAAGCCACATGTAGAGCGGGTATTCCGTTTATGCTATATATTCTCAAATCAAACACGAAACAACAAACGAAGACCATAAACAGGAATTAAGTTAAACTGTGCTATAGAGCTACTTAATACAAATACGTTTAATTAATGTTATTCACCATGCAACCAAACCCAGTGAATTAAATAGAACTCCTCATCACAAACTGAACCCCACGTCTCTCCACCTCCGCTCTCTCTCTCTCTCTCTCTCTCTTATTCCCTGTTCACTCTTATTCTCTGTTCACTTCCTGTACACTCTTATTCCCTGTTCACTCTTATTCTCTGTTCACTTCATGTACACTCTTATTCCCTGTTCATGCATATTCCCTGTCCAGTCCCTGTTCACTCTTATTCCCTGTTCACTCTGTTCATTCCCGGTTCATTCTTATTCCCTGTTCACACCTATTCCCTGTTCACTTTTATTCCCTGTTCACTCTGTTGACTCCCTGTTCACTTTTGTTCCCTGTTCACTCTGTTGACTCCCTGTTCAGTTTTATTCCCTGTTCACTCTGTTGACTCTCTGTTCACTTTTATTCCCTGTTCACTCCATGTTAACTCTTAATCCCTGTTCACTCTGTTCACTTGCTGTAAACTCTTATTGCCTGTTCACTCTTTATTCCCATGTTCACTTGTTCCTTTTTCTGGGGTCAGGCCTGGCAGCGTACTCCCTTCTAACGCCTGCCCGGTCTGGGGCGATGACCCACAGTGTTTGGCTCTGTATAGTTCCAAGGTGTTCCAAGGTGTGACTCACCAGGATCCTGGGCCAACTCCAACTCCTCAACTCTTCTCACTCTCTCTCCTCAGTAAACATTGGGGCAGAGTTGGGTTGTTTCTCCAGTGGACTCATGGGTCTGTAGGATGTACAGAAGTATGTTCACTGTGTTCCACATTCTGTGATTGGCTCTTAGCTAAGATGTGTTCCTGTTGTTTGGCCGTGATCATTTGTGAAGATAAGGCGAAACCAAAGTAAACAATCCATGTGATATTTTAATAATAACAGCCCTCGAACGCTGCTGTGTTGTTATATTGGTTTTTACACAATGCCATCCGGCAGACAGAGTTTTAAACTGGTGTGAATCTGACAGCTCGTCTGTGACGATGTGTTGGTAACGTCTCACCCTGACTCTGTTTTTCTATTCCACTTCTTAAAGGGAGAAAAACACAGCAATTACTGATGTTTAGCAGCGCTCTGCCACCACACTGCTAACAAAAACAGCTAATTAAGACCAGAATGACCAGAGCAGTAAGAATCTCAAGAGAGAGAGAGAGGGAGGGCAAGAGTGAGAGAGATACCGAGATTAGAGAGAGATGAGAGATGAGAGAGAGAGAGAGAGAGAGGGAGGGCAAGAGTGAGAGAGATTCCGAGATTAGAGAGAGATGAGAGATGAGAGAGGGCAAGAGTGAGAGAGATGGAGGGCAAGAGTGAGAGAGAGTGAGAGGGAGGGCTAAAGTGAAAGAGATACCCAGAGAGATGGATTAGAGAGAGATGGAAGAGAGACAGAGTAAAAGAGAGAGAAGGAAGAGATGCAAAGTGAAGAGAGAGAAGGAAGAGAGACAGAGTAAAAGAGAGAGAAGGAAAAGAGACAAAGTGAAGAGAGAGAAGGAAGAGAGACAGAGTTAAAGAGAGAGAAGGAAGAGAAACATAGATATATAGAGAGAAGGAAGAGAAACATAGATATATAGAGAGAAGGAAGAGAAACATAGATATAGAGAGAGAAGGAAGAGAAACATAGATATATAGAGAGAAGGAAGAGAAACATAGATATATAGAGAGAAGGAAGAGAAACATAGATATATAGAAAGAAGGAAGAGAAACATAGATATATAGAGAGAAGGAAGAGGGACAGAGTTAAAGAGAGAGAAGACAGAGGACAGAGTTGAGAGAGAAGGAAGAGAGACACAAAGAGAGATGGGCAGGTGTGTATCTGTAACTTAATGCAATAATGCTACTTTATATTATCTTTCTGGTTGAGGAGATCCCAAGACACACTGACATATACACCACAAACACACTTGAACCATCCAGTGTGTGTGTGTGTGTGTGTGTGTGTGTGTGTGTGTGTGTGTGTGTGTGTGTGTGTGTGTGTGTGTGTGTATGTGTGTGTGTGTGTCGTGTGCCAGTCTCAGTCTGGGCAGTTAGGGCTGAGATTGCCAATAAATAGTGGCCAGTGGCCTTCAGTGTCGCCACAGGGACAGATTTGTGTCCTGTCGTCTGATTGGCCCAGCCAGGAGGAGAACGAGCCGTCCCATTAATCAGAGGACACTCCCTTACTCATTGCAGGAGGATGACAGGAGGGTTGCACCGTTTCTTAGTGTGTGTGTGTGTGTGTACGTGTGTGCGTGTACATATGTGTGTGTATGTACGTGTATGTATGTATGTGTTTGTGTGTGTTTGTGTACATAAGTGTGTGTATATATATATATATATGTACACACATGCATGTATGAGTGTGTACGAGTGTGCGTGTGATGGCTCCATATTTCGTTATGTCAGGGGATGCTAGAGGGCGGGTGTTTTTCCGCGTGCTGTCTGCGTGTGTGTTATTTCAGCAGATAGAGCTGACTGTGTTAAGGAGCTCTGTGATGACAGGTGGAAGACTGAGAAAGGCCACACAAGTAGCCAGCAACGATGAGTGTCGCTGACAGAAAGAGTCCTCTATAAGAGCAGCAGCACTCAGCCAGCTTCTGATGTTATCATGGTACCATTACAGTACATTACCCTACATAAGGCTACCATGACAATGCATAACCCTACAAAAATGCTACCATGACAATACATAACCATATATAATGCTACCATGACAATACATTACCCTACATAATGCTATCATGACAATACATAACCATATATAATGCTACCATGTCAGTACATAACCCTACATAATGCTACCATGACAATACATAACCATACATAATGCTACCATGACAACACATAACCCTACATAATGCTACCATGACATCACATAACCCAACACAATGATACCCTGTCACTTCATAACCCTTCACACCGGTCTGTCTGGCATATCACCTGTCTGTCTGGTATATCACCTGTCTGTCTGGTATGTCACCTGTGATATCCCTGGCTTGATCACTAAGCTGTACAAGAGAAAACTAGTCAGTAATATGCAAAAAATTATTCCACCTTCATGATATATTTCAATTCAGGAAGGCTTATAGTTAGAGAGGAACCTCTCACTCGGGTCTCTGTCCGTTGAAGAATTCTATTAATATAATGATAGGGCAATTACAATAAAGATGACTAACCAGTGTCAATACTGCTCAGTGTCTGTCTCCGTGTGTGTCTCTGTGTGTGTGTGTGTGTCTCTGTGTGTGTGTGTGTGTGTGTGTGTGTGTTCTGAGCTCCATACACTCCATTTCCTTACATTCCTGTCACCTTGCTCTCAGTCATACCACCTGAATGCAGGTGTTATACCTTTAGATCTACGGATGTTAATAACACACACACACAAACTATAAAAGCCTATTACGTACTATTCCAGATGCACCAGCTGGTGGCCAGTAAAGATGTCAGGATAGTAGGTTTACTAGCAGGTTTTCTTGGTTTACGTGTTGGGCAAAAATGATGTGTGTGTGTTTGCAAGCATTGATGTGTGTGTACTGGGTGTGTTAGGATCATCTCAGAGGTGAAGAGGTAACTTAATTAAACCTCCGCTCAAGTTTCAGCCTCTCTCATTTGGATACATTTCGCGCTGTTGATCATACTAATTATTTTCAGCGTGTACACCTTGACAGTGAGTGTGTAATGTCCGTCCTTAGCGTCTTTTGATATCGGCACAGTGGTGAGCTGCCACGCTGCACACACACGTGCTGTCAGCTTAACTTCCGTCTTTCCCGTTCTGTCCTACATGCCCGCGCCACATGCCAGACCGTGTAGTCTCTATCCTGGAGATTGTCAGCCTGTAGCCACAGACAGGTGTGAGTGCATGGAAGCGTATGTGTGATTTTACCTTTACGGGTGTACATTCTTTCTACCTAGCAACAGGCTTGGGTGGAAACAACCAGACGGTTCAGTTTTAGACATCCGACCACCTTGGGTCGCCACTGAGTCCGTGCGTGACTTGATAAGGTTCGGGTGTGTCTCTATGTGTTCTGGCATCTCTTTGAGTGTCTATTGTAGGGACCTCCTGATTTTTTAGAAGCAAGTAAGAATTGGAATTAGGCCCGTGACATCCCCATGTTTGTATGATGTTGTGTTTTACATAATGGTCAGACGTTATTATGGCATGACGCACAGGAACCACAGAACCTATGTTGCTATAAACATGTCTTACACAGGAGACCGATAGTTCCTTAGGTAGTCCAAAAGATCCTCATCCATTCAGCGGTGTGAGAACAAAATAGTTTGTCATTTCATGTTTGGGGGACTTGGACAGGGGACTAAATGAGGTGATCTCCCTGGTGATTAGCATGATGTTGGATTGACACCCCTTGTCCTTCTGTATGGGCGAGTGACAGAGAGTAGGTGAGACAGAGCAGTAGAAAGGTGATGGCTGTGTATTTGAATAAGTTAAGTAAAAGGTGACGCGCTCTATTTAAATAAATGAAATATTTATGGGGTCAGCCAATTAAAGCTGAACCATGAAGTGTCAGATGGAATCTTGGGAACACATTAACGATGTGCTAATAAGACAGACACTGGCCAGAGTGCCAGGAGAGGGTAAGACGTTGGTATTGTGGAGCAGATACTGGCTGCTGCAGATGGGGTATGAAGGGGTATAAGGAGGTATGAGAGGGTATAGGGAGGTATGAGAGGGTATAAGGAGGTATGAGAGGGTATAGGGGCATATGAGAGGGTATAAGGAGGTATGAGAGGGTATAAGGAGGTATGAGGGGGTAAAAGGGCGTATGAGAGGGTATAAGGAGGTATGAGAGGGTATAAGGAGGTATGAGAGGGTATAGGGGCATATGAGAGGGTATAAGGAGGTATGAGAGGGTATAAGGAGGTATGAGGGGGTAAAAGGGCGTATGAGAGGGTATAAGGAGGTATGAGAGGGTATAAGGGCGTATGAGAGGGTATAAGGTGGTATGAGAGGGTATAGGGGCATATGAGAGGGTATAGGGAGGTATGAGAGGGTGTAAGGAGGTATGAGAGGGTATAAGGTGGTATGAGAGGGTATATGGGCGTATGAGAGGGTATAATGAGGTATGAGAGGGTATAAGGGCATATGAGAGGGTATAAGGAGGTATGAGAGGGTATAAGGAGGTATGAGTGGGTATAAGGAGTTATGAGGGGGTATAGGGAGGTATGAGAGGGTATAGGGGCGTATGAGAGGTTATAAGGAGGTATGAGAGCGTATAAGGGGGTATGAGAGGGTATATGGGCGTATGAGAGGGTATAAGGGCGTATGAGAGGGTATAAGGAGGTATGAGAGGGTATAAGGAGGTATGAGAGGGTATAAGGAGGTATGAGAGGGTATAAGGAGGTATGAGGGGGTATAGGGAGGTATGAGAGGGTATAGGGAGGTATGAGAGGGTATAGGGGCGTATGAGAGGTTATAAGGAGGTATGAGGGTATAAGGGCGTATGAGAGGGAATAAGGAGGTATGAGAGGGTATAAGGAGGTATGAGAGGGAATAAGGAGGTATGAGAGGGTATAAGGGGGTATGAGAGGGTATAAGGAGGTATGAGGGGTTTAAGGAGGTATGAGCGGGTATAAGGAGGTATGAGAGGGAATAAGGAGGTATGAGGGGTATAAGGGGGTATGAGAGGGTATAAGGAGGTATGAGAGGGTATAAGGAGGTGTGAGGGGTATAAGGAGGTATGAGGGGGTATAGGGAGGTATGAGGGGGTATAAGGTGGTATGAGAGGGTATAAGGAGATATGAGGGGTATAAGGGGGTATGAGAGGGTTTTAGAGGGTATAAGTAGTCAGGTCATCTGTATTCCGGGTTCATGGTCACTGAGCACCCCACTTAGGGATTGACAAAAGGCAAGGGTTTCTCCTCCAGTTTGTTTACACAGACTCACAGATGCACAGACACACAGATGCACAGACACACAGACTCACAGACCAACAGACACACAGAGACACAGACCAACAGACACACAGAGACACAGACTCACAGACCAACAGACACACGGACACACACACACACACACACACACGTGCACATGCATTCTATTGTTCTTGCTTGTCGTATCCTTGGTGTTCTCTCTTTCTCCCTCGTGTTCCCTTTCTTTCTTTCTCCATTGTGTTCTCCCCCTTTCTCCCTCATCCTGTCTGAATGTGGATCGGTGTAATTCATCAGAGAAGTCCAGGTGAGTGTGTGTTCAGCGCAGTGCGAGTATGGTGCCCACACACACACACACACACACACATAAACAATTGCAATCAGCAGCACTTCTGGCAAATACACAACTAGACTAATCAATAAGTTGGGAATAATTAATAGTTCTTACAAATCAGCTTTGGTGAAACATACTAAAAACAGTGAAGGAATTGGAGCGGAGACGTAGTCTGACTGAACTAAATCTGCTGACTCAGCGGAGACCCATACGGACCAGAAAAGAAACCTCCACTGTCACATTGTCTCATTAACTCCCATCACCATAACCATCAGTGGTTACTTTATTCACTCCGGCCCTGTATCTGTACCTGGAACAGAAGGGCACCCATCACCTGGGTCTGTCAGTGGTTACTTTATTCACTCCGGCCCTGTATCTGTACCTGGAACAGAAGGGCACCCATCACCTGGGTCTGTCAGTGGTTACTTTATTCACTCCAGCCCTGTATCTGTACCTGGAATAGAAGGGCACCCATCACCTGGGTCTATCAGTGGTTACTTTATTCACTCCAGCCCTGTATCTGTACCTGGAATAGAAGGGCACCCATCACCTGGGTCTGTCAGTGGTTACTTTATTCACTCCAGCCCTGTATCTGTACCTGGAATAGAAGGGCACCCATCACCTGGGTCTGTCAGTGGTTACTTTATTCACTCCGGCCCTGTATCTGTACCTGGAACAGAAGGGCACCCATCACCTGGGTCTATCAGTGGTTACTTTATTCACTCCGGCCCTGTATCTGTACCTGGAATAGAAGGGCACCCATCACCTGGGTCTATCAGTGGTTACTTTATTCACTCCGGCCCTGTATCTGTACCTGGAACAGAAGGGCACCCATCACCTGGGTCTATCAGTGGTTACTTTATTCACTCCGGCCCTGTATCTGTACCTGGAACAGAAGGGCATCTACTACAATGGAAAAACAGACAAGAGAGAGAAATGAAGAGGCCTTTGTACCTGGTCGTTCTGTTTCTGCCTCTGAATAATAGCAGTAGTGTTTTCCTGTGGGGCAGGTGGGATTTCAGCTAGATGTTTTTTCGCTGATGCCTGAACACTTTACTTCTGGTCAGAGGAAGCAGAGTGTGAGCCTGTTTAAGTTGCCAATATATCACAGCTAAGTGCTGTGTTCAGAAGTGCAGATCTTAGCTGTGAGATATCGGCCATAAACCACACCCCTTCGTTCCCTATTGCTTACAAATCCCACCGCTAGCAGCAATCTGCATCCAAACCACTAAATGTATAATTAATATGAAATCTCTCGCAATAGAATCCATCCTATTTCATTACACCGAATCAATGAACAATACATACATACACTCTACATTCAATACGACTAATAGTACTTTTCTTTAATGACATAACAAAATGTAGTCCCAGTTTGCATGTGTAACGTTATCTGGTGAGAAGGTGAAAGACACAGAGGAACAAAATCCTGAGTAAGAGAGACACAGAAAACGGGAGAGAGGTGAGAAAGGGAGTCAAAAGAGAGAGTGTTTGAGAATGAGTGAACATCTAGAACAATGCAGGAAGACAGACATGAGAGACTATTGAACAGAAACGCACAACCTCTGCACACACACACACACACACACACACACACACACACACACACGCACGCACACACACACACACACACACACGCACACACACACACACACACACACACACACACACACACGCACACACACACACGCACACACACACACACACACACACACACGCACAGAGGCAGAGAGGAAAGGCGAGAGAGGAGGAATGTGATGTCCACCCTGGTTGTTTGGTTCCAGCGCCGTGGAGGATGGAGAGGAGACCGAGAGGATATCTTATTACATCACTGGGTATCGGATGTGCATGGAAGCTTCTGTTTGTGTTTCTGTGATTTAGATCTATGTGTGTGTGTGTGTGTATGTCTGTGTCTGTGTGTGTGTGTGTGTGTGTGTGTGTGTGTGTATGTGTGTGTGTCTGTGTCTGTGTGTGTGTGTGTGTGTCTGTGTGTGTTATTTCTTACAGAATCATAACATTGACTCCTTTAATAAACTCTGTAGGGGATTACCAACTGCTGGTCCATATCTTCTCCTCCACAGTGGTTGAACTACACTAACTACACGCCCGTGTGTGTGTTTGGGTGTGTGAGAGAGTGTGTGAGGGTGTGTGTGTGTACTGTATGTGTGCTATGAGATGCCTCCCCTTTATTAGCTGGTGATCCTCATGGTTTACAGATCCTAACAATGATCTTTCGCCTCAGCGGTCAATGTACTCTTTTTCTCTCATTCCATTTCTCTTTCTCTGCTATCCTCTCTGTTTTCCTCTCCCCCTTCCTCTGAATCTCCTCCACCCCTCTCTTCTTCACTCCTTTCCAGACACTCTCACTCCCTCCCAAGCACCACCTCTCCCCCATTGCCACTATGCTTTCTAACTCTCTCCCTCCCTATCTCTGTCTAGAAGGATTAGTGGGCCATAGATGTGCAACAGACCATAGAGAATAAAACAGTGTTTGGTGTCAAATCCAAATGGGGTCAAATTGTCCCTTAAATAAGTAGCTTATTGAATTTAGAGTAGGAGCGATAAAGGAGCTGTTTCCCTTGTAGTGCTCTCCTTTCACCTCGTATCAATCCAATAGCAGTGTATCTAGGGTTACCATTCATCACAAACTGCTGCTGAGCATTCTGTTCAGTTGTTCTGTATGTTACTGTACAGTGTTCAGTTGTTCTGTATTCTACTGTACAGTGTTCAGATGTTCTGTATTCTACTGTATAGTGTTCAGTTGTTCTGTATTCTACTTTACAGTATTCTTGTGTTCAGTTGTTTTGTATTCTACTGTACAGTTTTCTTGTGTTCAGTTGTTCTGTATTCTACTGTACAGTATTCTTGTGTTCAGTTGTTCTGTATTCTACTGTACAGTGTTCAGTTGTTCTGTATTCTACTGTACAGTATTCTTGTGTTCAGTTGTTCTGTATTCTACTGTACAGTATTCTTGTGTTCAGTTGTTCTGTATTCTACTGTACAGTGTTCAGTTGTTCTGTATTCTACTGTACAGTATTCTTGTGTTCAGTTGTTCTGTATTCTACTGTACAGTGTTCTTGTGTTCAGTTGTTCTGTATTCTACTGTACATAGTTCTGTTCTGTTAATATTCCACTCTACATATTCATAATTTATTTAGCAGATGCTTTTGCGTTTTAAGTGCATACACTTTTATATTTTTTCCTTCTCATTTTAGTGTTTAATTGTGCTGTTTAACACAGTATTCCAGTGTGTATTGTAAAGTGAAGTATTATAGTTTTAAGTTGAGCAGTTTTGTACAGTATTGTGATGTGTATTCTGGAGTAAGTGTTAGTGTGTTCAGTTGTTCCATTTTCCACTGTAAACGATTGTAAGATGAAGAAATTCCCCTTTAAATATGGGTACAGTTGGTTGTACCTGAGACAGCCTCTCCAGGAACCATTCTCCTCTTTTGAGTCTGTTGCTTCTCCCATTGCATCAAATGTGGCTTCTTTTACCAATTTCTTCTTCTGCTTTGACCTCAGCCATGAGCTGGGAGGCCATAACCGGATGGAATATTCCACAAGGTGCCATGTTTCACCAATGGTGTAACACTGACTCACCTTCACAAATGCAGTCATAGGTGATTGTCAGCTGTAGTAGTAAAAGTGTCACATATTACATCCCTTATTACATCCCATATTATATCCCATATTACATCCCATATTATATCCCTTATTACATCCCATATTACATCTCATATTATATCCCATATTATATCCCATATTACATCCCATATTATATCCCATATTACATCTCATATTACATCCCTTATTACATCCCATATTACATCCCATATTACATCCCTTATTACATCCCATATTACATCTCATATTATATCCCATATTACATCCCATAGTATATCCCATATTACATCCCATATTACATCCCATATTATATCCCATATTACATCCCATATTACATCCCATATTACATCCCATATTACATCCCTTATTACATCCCATATTACATCCCTTATTACATCCAATATTACATCCCTCCTCCCCGGGAATCATCACCTTAACGTGGTGGAGAGGTTTGTGTGCCCCTATGAACCTGAGGGCTGGGTTGTCTGGAGCTTCATGCTCCTGGTAGGGTTTCCCAAGGCAAAGTGGTCTCAGGCGAGGGGCCAGACCAAGAATGGTTCACCAAGACCCCATGAAAGATAGAGGGAAAAGGAGCGAGACCCTGCCTGGAGGAAGCCCAGGGCCCTCGTCTGGAGCCAGGCCCAGACGGCGGGCTCGAAAGCGAGCGTCTGGTGGCCGGGTTTGCCACGGAGCCCGGCCGGGCACAGCCCGAACGAGATACGTGGCATCTCTCTCCTCTCCATCCTGTGGGCCCACCACTCACAGGAACAACCGCAGGGGTCGGGTGCGCTGTCATATGGGTGACAGTGAAGGTGGGGGGTCTCGACGGATCAGACCCGGGCGGCAGAAGCTTGCTTTGGGGACGTGGAACGTCACCTCACTGGGGGGGAAGGAGCCAGAACTTGTGCGTGAGGTGGAGCGATACCAGTTGGATCTGGTGGGACTTACCTCTACGCACAACCGTGGCTCTGGAACCTTACCCCTGGATAGGGGTTGGAATCTGTTATTCTCTGGAGTTGCCCAGGGTGAGAGGCGGCGGGCTGGTGTGGGGATACTCACGAGCCCACGTCTGAGCACGGCGGTGTTGGAGTTTACCCCGGTGGATGAGAGGTTTGCCTCCCTACGCCTAAGGGTGGTGGGGGGGAAAACTCTGACTGTTGTTTGTGCTTATGCACCAAACAGCAGTTCGGAGTATTCAGCCTTCTTGGAGACCCTGAAGGAGTCCTATATAGGGCTCCAGTAGGGGACTCCATCATTCTGCTGGGAGACTTCAACGCACATGTGGGCAACGATGGAGACACCTGGAGAGGCGTGATTGGGAGGAACGGCCTCCCTGATCTAAACCCGAGCGGTCGTTTGTTATTGGACTTCTGTGCTAGTCATGGATTGTCTATAACAAACACCATGTTCGAACATAAGGAGGCGCATAAGTGTACATGGTACCAGAGCACCCTAGGCCGAAGGTCAATGATCGATTTTGTGATCGTATCGGCTGATCTAAGGCCGCATGTTTTGGACACTCGGGTGAAGAGAGGGGCAGAGCTGTCAACTGATCACCATCTGGTAGTGAGTTGGATCAGAGGGTGGGGAAAGACTTTGGACAGACCAGGTAAGCCCAAACGGGTGGTGCGGGTGAACTGGGAACGTCTGGAGGAGGCCCCTGTCCGAAAGATCTTCAACTCACACCTCCGGCGGAGCTTTTCAGGCATCCCTGTGGAGGTTGGGGGCATTGAACCTGAGTGGGCAATGTTCAAAGCTTCTATTGCTGAAGCTGCGGCGGTGAGCTGTGGTCTCAAGGTCCTAGGTGCCTCAAGGGGTGGTAACCCTAGAACACCGTGGTGGACCACGGTGGTCAGGGAAGCTGTCCGACTGAAGAAGGAGGCCTTCAGGGATATGCTAGCCCTGGGGACTCCGGAGGCAGTTGCAGGGTACCGACAGGCCCGGGGCTGCAGCCGCTGCCGTGTCAGAGGCAAAGCAGCGGGTGTGGGAGAAGTTTGGAGAAGCTATGGAGAAGGACTTTCGGTCGGCACCAAAATGCTTCTGGAAAACCGTTCGGCACCTCAGAAGGGGAAAACGGGAACCATCCAAGCTGTGTACAGTAAGGATGGGACACTGTTGACCTCAACTGATGATGTGATCGGGCGCTGGAAAGAGCATTTTGAGGAGCTCCTGAATCCGACCTACACGCCCTCTAGTACAGAGGCAGAGCTGGAGGCTGATGGAGGGTCATCGTCAGTTTCCCTGGGGGAAGTCGCTGAGGTAGTCAAACAACTCCACAGTGGCAAAGCCCCAGGGACTGATGAGATTCGTCCAGAAATGCTAAAAGCTTTGGGTGGGGAAGGGCTGTCTTGGTTGACACGCCTCTTCAACATTGCATGGAAGTCTGGGACAGTGCCAGAGGAGTGGCAGACCGGGGTGGTGGTTCCCCTCTTTAAAAAGGGGGACCAGAGAGTGTGTGCCAATTACAGAGGTATCACACTCCTCAGCCTCCCTGGTAAAGTGTACTCCAAAGTGCTGGAAAGGAGGGTTCGGCCAATAGTCGAACCTCAGATTGAAGAGGAACAATGCGGTTTTCGTCCTGGCCGGGAACCACGGACCAGCTCTTTACTCGCAAGGATCCTGGAGGGGGCCTGGGAGTATGCCCATCCAGTCTACATGTGTTTTGTGGATCTGGAGAAGGCGTATGACCGGGTACCCCGGGATCTTTTGTGGGAGGTGCTGCGGGAGTATGGGGTGAGGGGGTCTCTTCTCAGGGCCATCCAATCTCTGTACGCTCAAAGCATGAGCTGTGTCCGTGTCCTCGGCAGTAAGTCGGATTCGTTCCCGGTGGGGGTTGGCCTCCGCCAGGGCTGCGCTTTGTCACCAATCCTGTTTGTAATATTCATGGACAGGATATCAAGGCGTCGTCATGGGGGGGAGGGGTTCCCGTTCGGTGGGCTGATGGTCACATCACTGCTTTTTGCGGATGATGTGGTCCTGATGGCCTCATCGGTCGGTGACCTTCAGCACTCACTGGATCGGTTCGCAGCCGAGTGTGAAGCGGCTGGGATGAGGGTTAGTACCTCTAAATCTGAGGCCATGACTCTCAGCAGGAAACCGGTGGAGTGCCTACTCCGGGTAGGGAATGAGTCCTTACTCCAAGTGAAGGAGTTCAAGTACCTCGGGGTCCTGTTCGCGAGTGAGGGAACAATGGAGCGGGAGTTTGGTCGGAGGATCGGAGCAGCGGGGGCGGTGTTGCATTCGCTTCACCGCACCGTTGTGACGAAAAGAGAGCTGAGCCGAAAGGCAAAGCTCTCGATCTACCGGTCAATCTTTGTTCCAACCCTTACCTATGGTCATGAAAGCTGGGTCATGACCGAAAGAACGAGATCGCGGGTACAAGCGGCCGAAATGGGTTTTCTCAGAAAGGTGGCTGGCCTCTCCCTTAGGGATAGGGTGAGAAGCTCAGTCATCCGAGAGGAACTCGGAGTAGAGCCGCTGCTCCTTTGCATAGAAAGGAGCCAGTTGAGGTGGTTCGGGCATCTTGTAAGAATGCCACCTGGGCGCCTCCCTAGAGAGGTGTTCCAGGCACGTCCAGCTGGGAGGAGACCTCGGGGAAGACCCAGGACTAGGTGGAGAGATTATATCTCCACACTGGCCTGGGAACGCCTCGGGATTCCCCAGTCAGAGCTGGCTAATGTTGCCCGGGAAAGGGAAGTTTGGGGTCCCCTGCTAGAGCTGCTACCCCCGCGACCCGACCCCGGATAAGCGGTTGAAGATGAGATGAGATTACATCCCTTATTACATCCCATATTACATCCCTTATTACATCCCATATTATATCTCATATTACATCCCTTATTACATCCCATATTACATCCCTTATTACATCCCATATTACATCAGATATTACATTCCATATTACATCCCATATTATAACCCATATTACATCACATATTACATCCCATATTACATCCCTTTTTCCAAGTTTGTTTAAAAAAAAGGTTTTGTAGCCAAAGTAAATCTAGCAACCAATGTTGGCCCTTGGTACTCTAGTGTTAGGGGACCATCTGGCTGGTTGACAGTGATGAGATTACAGTGATGAGGGGAACAGATATAAGCTGCTATTAGATGCTGCAGTATAAAGTTACATATTAGCCCGGAACAGAAATGAATGGGAGATGGCTCATTGATTAACCTTGGTGCTTTCAAATGGAATGTTGGGGCTACCGATAAATTGAGTAATGAATAGTTTGGAGACAGAGGTAAAGGGTTTGATCCCACCAGAAGGATGAGACCAAGTTATGTGAACTAACCACATGCTAACCACATGCTAACACATAGAAAAAAACACACAAACACACACACACATACAAATAAACACACACACACACAAACACACACACATGAGTGGAGGAGAGTGGTGTTTCATTATAGGGTATGATTACAGTTCTATTAGTTTGACTCTGGCAGGGTTCCCTGTTTATGGCGGTATGATTGAGAATGATGAATGAGGAATTTAATTGTTTTAAATTGATAATTGCTCTGAAGGACTCAGTTGTGAAACGCTGCCAATTAGCCACACGAATACTCTTTATTAATTCTGCTTTGGCAGCCTCTAACATGTGATGCTTTAAACAAAAGGTCTTTCCACTTGTCAATACTAATTATTTTCACGTTGAAAGAATGTCAGTAATAAAACGCTTTTCTTTTATTCTCGCTCTAATAATCCAATTTCAATGAGTATTCTTCAGAGGATTTAATCAGAATTGTTTTCGGGGGAAAAAACAGACATTCCTGTTGATTAAAATACAATCTCCATTAACATTGCACAACATGTTCACAGGGGTTAGACGGGATCATGAGTGGATCCCGGCTTACAGGCTTTTTCATAAATCAGAGTACGCCTGTTCTCCGTCTCTATGACAATACATCATGTGTGGTTGGGTGAGGTGTGGCTGGAGAGAGAGGAGAGAATATTTACATACATATTGTATCACACCTCGAGATCTGTCTCTCTCTCTCTCTCTCTCTCTATTTCCTTTCTTTCCGCTACCTCTCTCTTTCCTCTTTCCGCTACCTCCCTCTCTCTTTCCTTTCTTTCCGCTACCTCTCTCTAATTTTTCTCTCTTTCCGCTACCTCTATCTATCTTTCCTGTCTTTCTTCTACCTCTCCTCTCTTTTCGCTACCTCCCTCTCTCTTTTCTCTCTTTCCGCTACCTCTCTATCTGTCCTCTCTTTCCGCTACCTTCTACCTCTCCTCTCTTTTCACTCCCTCTCTCTCTTTCCTCTACCTCTCTTTTCTACGCTCCCTCCCTTTCCTCTCTTTTTCTAGCTCTCTCTCTCATTCTTCATAACTGCCTCCGGTGAAGCTTCTAAAGAAACACTTAATGAAATGAGGAAATGACCAGAGGAGACTGAGGAACAGAAAAGTGTCCCCGGTGTTCTCTGTTCTTTCCAAGGCTGATGTTGGAACACTCTGGTCTGACTAGAGAGATTTACACTTGTTGATTGGTTATGTAACATTTCAGTGTGTGTGGTGTGTGTGTGTGTGTGTGTGTGATAAAACCAGACTGGTCCAACCCAACATGGTCTGACCTTTCAGTACATCCCTGTCTTGGCAGGCCTGAGTTAAACGGTGCTGATATATAGAGCTATAGAGAGTAGAGGGGCTTCTATAAAGATAAGAGCCTATAATGATGTCACTTGTCAGTCCGTGGGGTGGAATAACGGAAGGACACATAGCATCCACAACTCTGTACTGCTTCACTCTCTCTCTCTCTCTCTCTCTCTTTCTTTCTCTACCTCCCCCACATGTCTCCCCTGCCTCCCCCTGTCCAGTATGTATCTGATGGTGACACAGTGATCAGGCTGACAGATGTCAGTGGCTGGCTGTCATAATAACTCAACTGTGATTCACTGGTGGCCCCTCCTTAGCACCACTCTGTCAGGAGAGGACAGGAACCACGTGTGTGTGTGTGTGTGTGTGTGTGTGTGTGTGTGTGTGTGTGTGTGTGTGTGTGTGTGTGTGTGTGTGTGTGTGTGTGTGTGTGTGTGTGTGTGTGTGTGTGTGTGTCTGTGTGTGTGTGGCTGTGTGTGTGTGTGTTGTGGCCTCCGGATCATAAAATGTGAGGTTATTCATCTCTAGAGATAAGGAGGGGTGTCCTTACAAAAATGTTTTGCCTATTCAATAAATATGTGCAAACACACACTCACACACACTCAATCACACACTCACTCATACTCACACACTTAATCACACACACTTGCACACTCACTCACACTCACACACTTAATCACACACACTCACACACACACTCTCTCACACACACACACACACACAAAAATACACATGCACACTCACACACACCTATATACTCGTCTGCCTGTGTAGCAGTAGCTTTCATCCCATATTCAGTGACTAGAATATACACACACATAAACTAGCGCAGAGAAACACACATATACATAAAAAACAGACACACAGACATAGAGAAAAGCACGCACATTCACAGGCACATGGAAACACACAAAACACAGTGAAACACGCAAACACAGACAAACACACACACAGATGAACACACACACAGACACACACACAAACACATAGAAACACAGAGAGAGACTCGGGAAAACACACGCACACAGTGGATCCGTGGGTGGAGAATGTGATGGTGACCTGTGAGAGATGGAGCTGTCTGGCTGTGGACGATGGTGGGATCATTCTCCCGTCTCATCTGCGGGGGCGAGTGGGAGGCAGCTGGGGGTTTATGTTCTCTACCTCCCTTCTCACTCGTGGAGGAACATTTTATACCACCTTTTATTTAATGAGAAATTCCAATGGTCCTTCTGAATTGTCTCCCTGTAGGACTGCAAATCTTACAAAACTAGCAGGATAAAAGTGGAAAATGCTTGATTAATCTATCAATTAAATATATTTTGTAAAGCCCTTTTTATTTTCATTGTATAAGCCCTTTTTCAGCCTTTTTACACAGAGTGCTTACACCGATCCTAAACCCCAATAGAGCAGGCAATGTGAAGCACAGTAGCTAGATTGACGCAGTGGCAAGAGGAGGCACGGATCTATGAAGAAACCTAGAGTGGAGCTGTGCTCCGGGGGTGGGCCAGTCTGTCTGTGTCGCTGTGCCTGGTGGATATTGTTAGAACACCTGGCTGTTTAAAGCCAAGTCTTTAATCAAGATATCAAAATGTTCAGATAACCAGCAGGTCGATACATATCTGCTCGTCTGGAGGAAATGCTAATATCAGTTGAAACAAGTCCGGGCAAGTTTGAGACGAATATTGTACCATGAACAGGTAGACAGTGGGCGGAGACAGCTTGGTGTGGTTAAGTCAGGTGGTCCTGTCACATGGTCCTACTCTATATGAGGTAATTTTTTTAGTGTGTAAGAGAGGGGGGGGGCAGGGGGTTAGAAAGGAGAATCAGTGAAAGCATACCTGCGATCAAACAAGACACCAGGTTAAACAGGACAAATTGTAATTACTACTAAGAACAGCTGTGCGTGTGTGTTTTGTGACTTGTGTATACCTGTGTTTGTTCACACGGCACAAGCGCATTATAACAATTCTCTGCTAACGACTCTGCCTCTGTCTGGAGGGGTCTGAGGCAAATTACCAACTACAAGCCCAGAGCCCCCCACACCACCAACGACTCTCGCCTAGCCAACGACCTGAATGAGTTTTACTGCAGATTCGAAAGGCAGCTGGACGGCCCTGCACTCCCCTCCCCCCTCTCCCCCTTACCCCCACCTCAGATGCATCTCTCACCATTCAAGACAGAGATGTAAACAGACTCTTCAAGAGGCAGAACCCCCGCAAATCAGCGGGACCAGACTCTATCTCTCCAGCCACCCTTAAGCACTGCGCTGACCAGCTGTCTCCCATGTTCACCGCCATCTTCAACACCTCCCTGGAGACATGCCATGTGCCAGCCTGTCTTAAGGCCTCCACCATCATCCCAGTGCCTAAAAAGCCAAGGCCAACAGGACATAATGACTACAGACCCGTCCAGCTGACCTCTGAGGTAATGAAGTCCTTCGAACGTCTTGTGCCGGCTCATCTGAAAACAATCACAGACCCTCTACTAGACACCCTGCAGTTTGCCTACAGAGCCAACCGGTCGGTGGACGACGCAGTCAACATGGCCCTCCACTTCACTCTCCAGCACCTGGATTCCCCTGCAACATATGCGAGGATCCTGTTTGTTGACTTCAGCTCCGCCTTCAACACCATCATCCCTGCCCTTCTACATGACAAGCTCTCCCAGCTCAATGTTCCAGACTCCACCTGCAGGTGGATCACAGACTTCCTGTCTGACAGGAAGCAGTGCGTCAAGCTGGAGTCACAAGTCTCTGACTCCCGGTCCATTAGCACCGGGTCCCCCCAGGGCTGCGTCCTTTCTCCTCTGCTCTTCTCCCTGTACACCAACAGTTGCACCTCAAGTCATCCATCTGTTAAGATCCTGAAGTTTGCGGACGACACCACCCTCATTGGGCTCATCTCCGGTGGGGACGAGTCCGACTACAGGCTGGAAGCTGACAAACTGGTGACCTGTTGCAGCCAGAACAACTTAGAGCTCAATGCTCTAAAGACAGTGGAGATGGTTGTGGACTTCAGGAGAAACTCAGCCCCACTCTCACCCATCACCCTGTGTGGCTCCCCCGTCAATACGGTAGAGTCCTTCTGCTTCCTGGGCACCATCCTCTCACAGGACCTCAAGTGGGATTTAAACATCTGCTCACTGACCAGGAAAGCTCAACAGAGGATGTACTTCCTTCGGCAGCTGAAGAAATTCAACCTGCCTAAGACTATGATGGTCCACTTCTACTCAGCCATCATTGAGTCCATCCTCACCTCATCCATCACCATCTGGTACCTTGCTGCTACAGCCAAAGACAAGAGCAGACTGCAGCGTATTATCCGCTCAGCTGAAAAGGTGATAGGCTGCAGTCTGCCTAGCCTCGAGGATCTGCACACCTCGAGGGCTCTGAGGCGAGCTAGGAAGATTGTGGCAGACCCCTCTCACCCCGGACACTCGCTGTTCAATCCACTCCCCTCCGGCAGAAGGCTTCGGTCCATCAGGACCAAAACCTCACGCCACAAGAACAGTTTCTTCCCATGTGCTACTGGCCTCCTCAACAAGGCCAGGGGTGCACACAAGCCTTGAACTATGACCCATCTCACTTAAGCCTCAAACTCTGACCCACTCCTTTTGCACATTGCCTGATTTGCACTACATTTTTGCTCTATTGCACTGTTGTTTTTTGGTATCTTATTGTTTTTTTTTGTACATACTATCCCTCTACCCCCTCATCCCTTTAGTTTAATTTATATTGTTCTATTCTTATGTTGCATGTAAGCACCTTCCTGTCACAGCAAATTCCTTGTCTGTTCACACATTCAATGGCGAATAAACACTTTTCTGATTCTGATTCTGATAACTCTGTACTATTATACGAGCGTTTTCATAATGACATTCATAACTCCAGATGGGGTTTCCTAACTGTCCAGACCACTAATAGTGACCTGATTAAAAACCTAATTGGGTTTGGAATAGATTTCTGTCAAATGCTATTTGTCCCTAATACTCTATAACATGCGTATCCTGCCAATAAATAACCAGCAAGTGACCCGATGACAAATTATATAATTACATTGCATCCATATTTCATACTAAATTCATTAAAAGCAATGACAATGTCAGAGCAAGCTTCACACACAATTCCTGCCGGATATATTTGATGCATGTAAAATCAAACTTCAGTCATATTGAAATATTACTACCAATCATTCCGACATAATTAATTATGATTTTGTCTTGTACATCATTTGGATAATCCAGTGTGTGACAGGTCCAGGATCAGCACTTCTACTCTGTGTCACGCACTTAGCAGGGTGTAGTGCAGATACAGCAATTTGCAGAGTAATAACCAATAACCAATAAATCGTTTGTGGGGTTTCATTAAAATAAAACAAACACTGAATGTTTGGATATTATTTAAATACAACTGCGCTATCAAGCGACTTACTAACACATTACAAATATAGTGACAGGGACCTGCAAACACTCACCGAAATGCTGATGTGACATTGAAATAATGAGAAGCAAAGTGTACCCTTGCCTAGCAACCCTTATAGCCCTGGTGATAAGCTAACAAGCCCCAGCTGTGCTAACAACCAAACAATCACCAGAAACAGGAAGCGCACCCCACTAAACTCCCCACGTGGAACAAAAATCACCACACTCGTGACACCCTGATGGTTACATAACAACGCACACACTGTATTGGAGCTAAGAATTCTCTTATCGTATTGACACCTACAAATTTGATGACATAAATCATCATCTGGATAAACCTAATTAAAAGAAAAATACAAACAAATACCTAATCATCATTGATCTGTTTCACCATGGGGATGAGAAAATATTTTTTTTTTTATGGGGGATTTTTTATGTGAATCTTTAGGAAACAACTTCATAAAAAGAAAGTTGAATGTATGTGTCATAATTTAATAATTCACATTGTGGGAGGTGAATTACACATGTTTTGGGAATGGCATTCATGTAAAATTAGATTGCTGATTAAGTATCTAAATAATTAAACTTGTAAAAGGAGGCGATGCAGAGTTCAATGTGTGTCCCATCCCATTTCTTCGTGGTCTTATAGCTGAATGGATTCTCTTCAGCTGTTGTCTGTTTTATTGAACGCTCGCTTGGTGGCACTGCAGTGACAATGTTTGTGACCTTATAGTGCGTTGCTACGCGTACAGATGCTAGCAGCCGCTTTTAACGCGCTGTCGCACGCGCCACTCATCACCTTGACTACCTATAAACCTGTCGCCTAGGAGACAAATTGTCTATGGCTTGAGATATGTGACCAAAGTGTGTGTTTGTAAGCAAAGTAGTCTGTCTATGTGTATGTTTGTGGGCGGGATGCCTTCCTCGGACTGGATGAACATTAATCGTAGATTAACTGGTTGGATTTCTATCAATGTGCCTCGGGCAGGTAAATGATACTACTGTTGTCTGTCCATTATCAACACCCTGGTACTCTACTGTCTACAGCAGATCACCTTCTATTGGCAGCAGTGTTCGGGGATCTAAAGATAGTGCACAAACACACACTAAATAGCTGTGTGCCATTGACAGTTGTTTTAACTTCCCCATTTTGACAGAACATGTTTCCATAGGCACCTATCTACAATGTCATTATTATTAAGACAATACGCTTTCGGCTTTTTACTCTAAAAGTTTGAATATGTATGAATTTCTATGAGGTTAAAGTATATATACTCAGCTTAAGGTATCTTATTGTTTATTTTACAATTTCAAAATGACAACACGGTTTATAAAAAAGTACCCTGTTTCAGGGCAGCAAAACATAATGGCCACCTCTAGCTCATTATCTGTTGCATATCCTCAGTGACCCCTGCTGATGCTGTCCTTCTAAAACAATTCAGGACTGGATAGTTACGTTTACGAGCTTGAACTTAAAATATCCAACCCTTATTCTTTGGTTTTCCACTGTAGAAGTCTTCCTTAAGTAACCTGGCCATTTTAGGGTAGCTGATCCCACTTGTGGCTTGTTTCAGAACAAGCCATGACGAATGTTTACAAGAGATGTCGAGAAAGCAGTTACAAATTATTTTTACATTTACTAGGTAACAAAGGAGCCTAGTAGATGGAGAATAGTTTCTAGCTATTTTCTTTAATTATATATATTAACAGTGGATCCATAAAGTCTACACACCCCTTTGATGTGAACATTTTCTTAGTTGCATCTCAGAGCAAAAGCCATGGTCCGCAAAGAGCTTCCAAAGCATCAGATGTATCTCATTGTTGAAAGATATCAGTCAGAAGGGTGCAAATTATTTCCAAAGCATTAGATATACCATGGAACACATTGAAGAAAATATGGCACAACATAGACATTACCAATAACTGGACGTCCCTCCAAAATTGATGAAAACCGAGAAGAAAACTCGTCAGGGAGGGTTCCAAGAGGCCTACCTCAACATTAAAGGAGCAGCAGAAATTTCTGGCAGGTATTGGCTGTGACAATCTCCCGTATTCAATCAATCAATCAATCAATCAATCAAATTTATTTATAAAGCCCTTTTTACAACAAAAGTTGTCACAAAGTGCTTTTACAATCACCAGCCTGAATCCGACAGAGCAAACATCAACAAGTTGAACAAGTTGACACACGGCGGCTAGGAAAAACTCCCTGAAAGTCAGATTTAGGAAGAAACCTAGAGAGGAGCCAGGCTCTGAGGGATCACCAGTCCTCTTCTGGCTGGGCTGGGTCAGTTTATGACAGTACAACAAGCGAGGTGTGAAAACTGAGAACGCAAAATAGTCCGGGATGTCCAGGAGGGATGATGGATTTGATAGGACTTGGAGGAAGAAGCTCCGGTTGCACCAGCTGTTCTGTCAGCCGCACAGTCAGGGGCCCCAGGGAGGATCCGGCATATGCTCCAAGCTGGAGCGGTCCCCCTGACAGAAGTGGACACAAACACAGGGAAAGGTTGGACACTAGTTCCCTGTACAATAGTATACCGAACATAATACTTTAAAAGGAGACAGGGGGGTTAGTGAGACAATGGCCATGAACGGGTAAACCCAGGACAAGTCCAGACAGATGTTAGTAGAGACAGGACACAGGAAAGATTAGACACCCTGGTTCCCTACGTCCCCGGCACCATAATATAGCAGCATAGATCTTAGAATGAGACAGGGGGGTTCCAGTGAAGCTGGGGCCCTGAACAGGGTAAACCCGAAACAGGGCCCAATAGGCCGAAAAACACCCACCCACTATGCCGAGCATCAACCCAGGGACGCCAATCGACCATGACCACTCGGGCAGGTTTAGTTTTTGCTCACAAAGTTACTCGAGCTGGTGGAACAAACAAGAGCTATAGCGAGCCAGTGACATCCACACTCCGAGGAGCATATGGGAGGTTTAGTTTTTGCTCACAAAGCTACTCGAATTGAGGCTGCAACGGAGCACTATAGCGAACCAGTGACTCCTCCCCACAGTTAACTGGGATAATCAGAGTTTAATTCACCAGCTACTCGGATTGAGCGAACAAAGGAGAGCTAAGCGAACCAGTGACTCCTCCCCACAGTTAACTGGGATAATCAGAGTTTGTTCACTAGCTACTCGGATTGAGCGAACAAAGGAGAGCTATAGCGAGCCAGTGACTCCACCCCCCAGGCAGCAGCCTGGAGGTATCGTTTTTGCTCAAAAAGCTACTCGAGAGGCAACAACAGGGAACCATAGCGAGCCAGTGACTCCACCCCCAGGCAGCAATCGAGAGGACACCCCAGGGGAGATGTGAACCCGCAAGGCAAAGACAGCAGGGCGGAATGAGATCCGAGCCTTCCGTTCAACCTTCGTACCCTGGGCCATATTACACTCAACCATAGACCTTACTGAAAAGATATGTTTTTAATTGTGATTTAAAGGTTTGAACAGAATCTACATTTCTAACCCAGATTGGCAACTCATTCCATAATAGAGGAGCTCTATAGGAGAAGGCTCTACCTCCAGCTGTTTGTTTCGAAATTTTAGGTACAATTAGGAGACCGGCATCCTTTGATCTAAGGTTACGCGTGGGTATGTATGGCTGGACTAATTCAGCGAGGTAGGTGGGAGCAAGTTGATGTAAAGCTTTGTATGTTAACAGTAGTACTTTAAAGTCTGCCCTAGCCTTAACAGGCAGCCAATGTAAAGAGGCTAATACTGGGTTAATGTGGTCAAATTTCTTAGTTCTAGTTAAGATTCTAGCAGCCGTATTAAGTACTAATTGAAGTTTGTTTACTGATTTATCAGGGTAACCAGAGAATAGAACATTGCAATAATCTAATCTTGAGGTAACAAAAGCATGGATTAGTTTTTCTGCATCAATTTTTGATAAATAATTTCTGATTTTTGCAATATTCCGAAGATGGAAAAATGCTGTCCTTGAAATATATTTTATGTGATCGTCAAATGAGAGATCCGGGTCAAGGGTCACTCCAAGGTTTTTGACGTTTTTTTGTGAAATGACTATACATCCGTTTAGGTTCAGCGTAAGGTCTGTCAATAAATCTCTCTGTTTCTTAGGTCCTAAAACTAGCATTTCAGTTTTATCTGAATTTAGGAGCAGAAAATTCTCTGTCATCCACCTTCGTATATCTGAAACACAAGCTTCCATAGTGGCTAATTTAGGGGCTTCTCCATGTTTCATAGCAATATACAGCTGCGTGTCATCGGCATAGCAGTGAAAATTGACATTATGTTTTCGAATTACATTACCCAAAGGTAACATATAGAGTGAGAACAGAAGTGGTCCTAAGACTGAGCCTTGTGGAACACCAAAGCATACCTTTGATTTGTTAGAGGATAAGCCATCTACACAAACAAACTGAAGTCTATCAGATAAATAAGATCTAAACCAATCGAGAACATGTCCTCTTAGCCCAACAAGGGTCTCTAATATCTCCAAGAGAAGGGAGTGATCAATAGTGTCAAAGGCAGCACTAAGATCAAGAAGCAATAGGAGAGATGCAGAACCTTTGTCAGAAGCCAATAAAAGGTCGTTTACCACCTTAACAAGTGCAGTCTCAGTGCTATGATGGGGTCTAAAACCGGAGTTTTTCATATATATTATTTGTCTTCAGAAAGGCCGTAAGTTGTAGTGAGACAGATTTTTCTAGGATTTTTGAAAGAAACGGGAGGTTTGATATTGGTCGGTAGTTTTTTACGATGTCTGGGTCTAAGTTACATTTTTTTAGCAGAGGCTTAATTTCTGCAATTTTTAGTGAGGTTGGCACTGATCCGGAGGACAGGGAGCAATTTATTATGTTCAACATTGATGGGCCAAGCACAGGAAGTAACTCCTTAAGTAATTTAGTTGGAATTGGGTCTAGTTGACAGTTGGTTGATTTTGAACTATTTATTAATTTTGTAAATGTTTCAAGAGACACAGGTACAAAAGATTCAAGAGTCGCCAGTGAAACTAAATCAGGGCAGCTCTGCGGGCTCACAGTACAACAAAGTTTTTGAGAACTAAGGCAGTTAAGGGTACAATTTGCAATTTCTTTTCTAATGTTCATTATTTTTTCATCGAAGTAGTTCATGAATTCATCACAACTAAAGTGAAGACCCACTTCATTGGTTAAACATTGCTTTTTAGTGAGTTTTGCAATTGTGTCAAAAAGAAATTTAGGATTATTTTTGTTTGTGTCGATTAGATTAGATAAGTAGGCTGATCGAGCACTTATAAGTGATTTGCGGTATAGCACAGTACTATCAATCCAGGCTAGTCTAAATACTTCTAACTTCGTGGAGCGCCACTTTCGCTCCAATTTTCTGGAGGCTTGCTTAAGTGTTCTAGTAGTGTCAGTGTACCAGGGAGCAAGTTTCTTATTTCGTATTGGTTTTGTTTTTAGGGGTGCCACAGCATCTAAAGTCTTACGCAGTATATCGTTTAGATCCTCTATTTGATTGTGTATAGATGATGTAGCTCTACCATCATTTAGCAGGCCGAACGAGCCTGGAAGTGCGTCAATAAATTTATTAGTAGTCATAGAATTTATGCAACGGGTTTTAAAGATCCCTACCTGGGGGCAAAAGTGTCACTTGTTTTAATGCTAAATGTTATAAGATTATGGTCAGATAAACCAGGATTTTGAGGAAAATAGTTAGATCAATTACATTTATTCCCTTTGACAACATTAAATCTAAAGTATGATTGTGACAGTGCGTAGGTCCTGAAACGTGCTGAGAAAACCTACCGAGTCAATTATGGCATTAAATGCCTTTTGAAGAGGGTCATTGGTATTTTCCATATGGATGTTAAAATCACCAGCGATTAAAATTGAATCTGCCATGACTACAATGTTGGACAAGAATTCTGGAAACTCACTTAGGAACAATGTGTACGGCCCAGGAGGCCTGTAGATAGTAGCTATCAAAAACGAGGTATTGCCCTGATTTGTTCTCATAAGTAATACTTCAAAAGACACAAACCCAGTGATTTGTTTTAATGAAAGATTATATTGTGTAGCATAAATATTAGCAACACCCCCCCCTTTACGGGATGCACGGGGAATCTGATCACTGGTGTAACCTGGAGGGGAAGCTTCATTTAAAGGAATAAATTCATCAGGCTTAAGCCAGGTTTCACACAGGGCAATTAGGTCTAATTTATGATCAGTAATTAATTCATTTACTGTAATTGCTTTTGAGGTAAGTGATCTAATATTTAGGAGACCTATTTTTAGATATGAGATGTTAATGTCAGTTTTATTTATGACTGGACTAATTGAGGGGCTTATATTAACAAGGTTGCTTTTATTAACACTACCTTTTTTTATTTTATTGAGCCTATTTTTAATGACGGTGTCGATGGTGCAGGGTTTGCTGACTGCTCTGGCTATGCTATCAGCAGATCCCACTAGACTAGCAGGCTGGCTAACAGCCTGCTGCCTGACCTGCACCCTATCTCATGTTAACACTATAGGAGTGAGTCTCCTAGCTATATTCCTAGACAAAAGAAGAGCACCTCTCCAGCTAGGATGGAGTCCGTCGCTCTTCAGCAGATCAGGCTTGACCCTGTTCCTGGGCGAGTCCCAAAAACCTGGCCAATTATCCACGTAACCTATCGATTGTGACGGGCAGAACTCCGTCTTCAGCCAGCGATTGAGCTGTGAGAGTCTGCTGTAGATCTCATCACTGCCCCTAGCTGGCAGGGGGCCAGAGACTATTACTCGATGCCGACACATCTTTTTAGCTAAACTACACGCTAACGCTAGGTTCTGCTTCGTAACCTCTGACTGCCTCATCCTAACATCGTTAGTGCCAACGTGAATAACAATATCTCTATACTCCCTACGCTTTCCAGTTTTAGACTTCGCTAGCACCAACTCCAGATTAGCGGCTACGTCGGTGGCCCTGCCCCCCGGTAAACAATGAATGATCGCTGGCTGATCCTCTAATCTAATACTGCGAGTAATGGAATCGCCAATTACTAGCGTTTTCAGTTTTTCCGGGCTGCCAGCAGAAATTGCAAGCCGTTCGTTCCCATCAGAGCACGGCTCGGGCAGTGGTTCCGACTCTAAGGGAGAAAATCGGTTGGAAAGACTAATTTTCGCCGGTCGGTAGCAATTCTTTCCAGTAGCCGAGAAAGACTTGAAGGAGAAATCAGGGAAATTAAGCAAGTAATTATATAAGTACGAACGAGAAAACTAAAGCTAGGTAGGCAGGAGCAGCCGGGTGCGGCGCGTCCAGTTGGAGCAAACAGGAAACATGGGCTATGGGGTAGGGTGGCAAGACTGAAGCCTTTTCTTACGAAGAAAAACATCCAAGTCCGGCTGAGGTATTCAAAAACAATCATCAAGTCTCCCAAAAGCATGTGGGAAAATGTGTTATGGTCTGATGAAACCAAGGTTGAACTTTTTGGCTATAACTCCAAAAGGTATGTTTGGCATAAATACAACACGGCACATCACCCAAAGAACACCATACCCACAGTGAAGCATGGTGGTGGCAGCCTCATGTTTTGGGGCTTTTTTTCTTCAGCTGGAACCGGGGCCTTAGTCAAGGTCGAAGGAATTAATAACAGTTCCTAACACCAGGCAATTCTGGCACAAAACCTTGAGGCTTCCGTTAGAAAGCTGTAGATGAAGTTCACCTTTCAGCACAACAACGACCCAAAGCACACATCCAAATCCACAAAAGCATGCCTTCACCAAAAGAGGATTTACGTTTTGGTTTGGCCCAGCCAGAGCCCAGGCCTGAATCCAATTGAACATCTGTGGGGTGATCTGAAGAGGGCTGTGCACAGAAGATGTCCTCGCAATCTGACAGATTTGGAGCGCTTTTGCAAAGAAGAGTGGGCAAATATTGCCAAGTCAAGATGTGCCATGCTAATAAACTCCTACCCAAAAAGACTGAGTACAGTAATAAAATCAAAAGGTGCTTCAACAAAGTATTAGTTTAGGTGTGTGCACACATATACAACCAGGTTATTGTAAGGTTTTTATTATTTATTTTTCCCCCTCAAAAATGTAATTAATTTTTATTGAATTGTTCACGTTATAGGTAAAAGTTCTGACATGATTTATCCTTTTTTCACATCACAAAAATCGGGCATTTTAACAGTGGTGTGTAGAAATTTTATATAAAATGTATTTAGTCAAAATAATGACACAACTTAATGGTCTTATATGATTTGAAAATCAAAAAAACATAATATATACATATACACTGTTCTTTATTAGCCAACTATTGGTGTTTTTAAATACAATATATTTATACAGATTTTTTAAATGTAAAAAGTGTTTATAATCTTACTACAGTATGCATATTTTATCAGAAATATATTTTTGTCCAATTTTGCCAACTGCAGCCACAAATACTGTATATACACACAGAGACACACACTTACACACATGCAAACAAACAAACAAACACTTCCAAAGAAGAAACAACAGAAACACTTTTTGTCTAAGGTCATTGCCACCTGAACATTTTCAAGCTCTCTCCAGAGTACAGAGAAATCTTACACACTATGCTCTCGCAAACAGTCTGCTTTTGCAATGACTGCTCAATATTAGGACTGCTTTTGCCTGAATTTAATACCACAATTCCCCTCCTAGCCTCCGCTCTCTTTCTCCCTCCCTTTCTCCCCCTTTATATGTCACCCTCTCCCACTTGCTCTCTACCTTCCTACTACTTTTTTTGCTCTCCCTCTCTGCTCTCCCACCCCAGCTTCTCTCTCCTGCAAGCACTCAGACATTCTTGACATTTGGAAAGGTTGAAAGACAGAGCACCTTTGTCTCCTAATAAGGGCCGACTCTCCTCCACCTGAATGTGAAGTCCTGTGGGGAGATACAGGGGGGAGAGTTGGGAAGCTGGGCTTGGGATGTGGGCACTGTGAGAGGTCAGATGTTTTGTCACACCGGCAAAAAGGAGGTGGACAGAATGTACAGAGGCTCTATGTTCATATGACCCACCTGGTGTCACTACATCCATGGAATATAAGAACATCTGTTCCCTGCACTTGCCTCATGAACAATGGAGAAAAAAGGGAAGATAAAGTGGAGGGAAAGTGTTTTAGTTTTATAAAACAATTTGTTTTTAGTATAGTTAAAACAAGCCAGATTTAGTGAAGCTTCTTGACAGGAATGGTATCATAAAAAATAAGAGAATACCCACATAGCAAAAATAATCTGGCCCAGACCATTCGTAAGTTCTGGGCCAGATCCGCAAAACGGACCTGGGCCGGTGTCTTTTGGCACAACGGGCCAATACCGGCAGGGATCCGCTTTAATCATCCGGCCAGCACTGGGCCGGCTCTGGGCCGGATCAGATACTGTCACCTGATCAGATCCGGCCCACATCTGGGCCAAGTGTGTACCAGTTTTGGGCCGAATCTGGGCTAAACGGCACTGAAATTTTCTACACTAAATACCAATGGCACGGATCCCCTTTTAGCCCGGACTAATGGTCACCTGATAAACTAGTGTTAGTGCTAAGCCGAAAGATCAGCAGCCACTACTTCCCTGTAAATTACATTACATTTAAAATAAATGTTTACTGAATAAATGCTCATGCTGTATTCGAAGCTTTTATACCTTGATCCATCTTCAATTTATTTAGCATTTAAATACAAATGAATACACAAAACTGGGCAAAAATATTTTTCATAGTTTTAATAAATTGCACACACATCAATGTTGTATTCACACAAAATCAATAGTTGTTGGTGTTTTTATAATCACCAAACAGTGTGGTCACTTCACAGAATGAAAAACAGAATGAAAAAAGAACCAAACACATCAGCCATGGAGCTGCAAACGGCCTTCAGACGTGCTGTATAATTCCAATGAGGCATCTGCAAACATAACCCCAAGAAGAAAGCTGTTAGTTTTGTTGAGATTTACTGAAGCAGCATTCACACAGGCGATTGATTGACTATAAATTGACCTATATAGGCTAGTCATAATGACTGTATTTGGGCTATTTTAAACAATATAGCACAAAATAATATTATGACATTGTAGCCGGATCTACTTCTCCCCGACTATAACGAGACACGAAGGTCCTGTGATAGGAACCATATTGAAATAGTACCAATATTAACCGTTATTACAGGTGTAAGGTATTTGTAAAGATACCGAATACTGAATCAAATTCATTCTTGTTGAATAGCCTTCTTTCAAAAACGTAACATTTTTTTAACATTTCCAAACCTTGGACAGGTACTTATAAAATCTCTTCAAAAATGAGGGTCTGCGTGAGACGTTACTTTAGCCAAGTTGGGTTGACATAAGTAACGCAATGCTAGCCTATCACTGACATAACCAAGCAGCTCGTTTAAAAAAATATAAATTAATAATAGATTATAATAATAATTAAAGCCGTTAAATTCGTCATTTACATATGTATTATTTAATACTATGTGGCTTACCTTTTGAATAAGGTACCAAAGTGCCAACTGTCGCTTCAGCCTCCTCTTCTAAGAATGAAAACCGCGCTCATTTCACATAGGCTCGTGCCTGCTTTGCGAATGATCCGTATTAGATCCGTGAACCAGAGGTGACTGTAACGCGGATTTGCCGGGTTAGAGACGGATCCGGCTAGCAGTCACCAGCTGTTAGGAAACCGGAGGTGACTGTAACGAGGATTTGCCGGGTTAGAGACGGATCCGGCTAGCAGTCACCAGCTGTTAGGAAACCGGAGGTGACTGTAACGAGGATTTGCCGGGTTAGAGACGGATCCGGCTAGCAGTCACCAGCTGTTGCCGGTTTAGAAACGGATCCGGCTCCGAGTCACCTGCAGTCTGGGTCCCGGAGGTGACTGTAACGCGGATTTACCGGTTTGGAAACAGATCTGGCACGGAGTCACCTGCTATCTGGGTAATGTCGCCCACCTAAGTTGCACAGGGCTAAAATATTGCAGTTATGTTCTTCCATCCCTCTAGATGGCGATGGTTCGTATTTTTAGCGAATATACCAGATTTGCCATCACAAAGGAAGATCGCGGTCCTTGCCCTTTTTCCAAGGAGATTGTTAGATCAATACGTAGTGTAGTTGATGTAATAAAACTGACCACGTTTTACACGTTCGACAAGTTATTATTATTTAAAAGTATTTAAAGATTGATATGTGCCAGTAAGAGTTTAGCGAAATCAGATTGTGCCCACTACTTTTCTCCAGAGAAAGTTTTAGAATCTCCGGTGAGTACAGCTGAAGAAAAACGTTTTGTTAGCATGCTGTATTAGTTTGATTGGGCTGTAAAGAAACAAAAATATAATATATATATAACGGTTCTACGCCATGTACATTTTTATGTCATATTTGCTATTTTGAAGAGCCAAACCTAAAAACTAGATCAAGTCCAAATTCTGATTATCCTTTATATCTAAGACCAATAGGCTAAAATATGTAATGTGGCTTTCTCTCGATTGCTACATAACCAGGGGTTAAAATATCCAAACTAAACCTACTTTTAAACACAGATGATGTGGTTTTGTCATCATGGTTTATTAAAAAGAAGTTAGACACCATTAAGGAGTTAGGCACCATTAAGAATATGCAGGGGTTATTCCGCAGAACACGGGCCAAGAAATGATCAACAGGTTTTCTCATAGACACATGATAACTAGACAATGGCGTCTGCTGTTTCATAACAGCCATGGAACTTAAAAAAAAAACTGCTCCCCTTTAATTAGCATTTCCCTCTGCAGAGCACTCTCAACATGACCTGTCAGTAGCGTGGAGCCGCTACTGGGTCTTATTCCACAGACTTCTAGGATCTCTCTCCTAGCGACTCTGGAGCCAATATTAGCCGCGCGGCGCGTCGGTTTACCCAGGAGCCGGTTGCCTAGGTAACGTTGCATAAGAGGCGCAGGCAGAAAAGGATGCCCCTTGCTGATTGGGAGACAAGAGACTAGGTGGCGGATCTACCCAGCAGCCTCCTTGTTTTCTCTTTCTTTCTCTCTCTGTCTCTCTTTCTCTCCCTATCACAGGAGTTTCTCCCGACTCACACTTTGTATGGCTAACACAACAATCCTAGGTGATAAACTAGAATGGAGGGGGGGGTGTAGCAGGTCACCTATCCCATCGCTCCACACATGTTGGGGTTGACTAGTTTGACATATTGCACAGGTTGTACTGTCCAGGCCCCTCACTGTTTCTCAAACCCGGACCGGGGTCCATGGCCGGGTCATTACAACAGGTTATAGGGAATGTGTGTAGGATGTTCCCAGGGATCAAACCATCATTACCATTATACTACTGTCACGACTCAGGTGCAGGGATATGACGTTAGATGGTTTTCAATTTAATAAACAAACACGACGAACAGAAAACCACATACAAACTGAATGAAATGAAATTGCACTTAACTAGCGCATTCCGTCCTTTAAACAAACAGCTACATGTTACGAACAGACTCTCACCAACTGACCTGACACTAAACAATTAAGCACAAGACCTGGCAGCAGGGGAGAGACACTTACACACATACTAATTACACATAGGCACCTGGTGTGAATGGTTAGACCAGCAGTTCTCAAAGTGTGGGGCGTGGCCCACTGGTGGGGAATAAGAGGCGTGACAGGTGGGGCGTGACAAATGGGAGGAAATACTTTGAAGAAAGTCAAAGATCAGACATTAAAAAAAGACCCACAAACAAAGTATTCATTACTAGCCTACATGCAGTCTAAATAAAAAGAACATTAGATCCCGAGAAAAATGTAACCTGGAACCGTAGTGCCATAATTATGATTGGCGTAATGTCAGCATACTAATTGTAGCGGAACAAACTTTCGCACCGATGGGTAGCAGGCTAGTGTGGGCAATAACACAATATGGATACATGTATGATATGGATGGGTAGCAGGCTAGTGTGGGCAATAACATAACATGGATACATTTGTGATACGGATGGGTAGCAGGCTAGTGTGGGCAATAACACAACATGGATACATATTTGATACGGATGGGTAGCAGGCTAGTGTGGGCAATAACACAATATGGATACATGTATGATATGGATGGGTAGCAGGCTAGTGTGGGCAATAACATAACATGGATACATTTGTGATACGGATGGGTAGCAGGCTAGTGTGGGCAATAACACAACATGGATACATATTTGATACGGATGGGTAGCAGGCTAGTGTGGGCAATAACACAACATGGATACATGTATGATACGGATGGGTAGCAGGCTAGTGTGGGCAATAACACAACATGGATACATTTGTGATACGGATGGGTAGCAGGCTAGTGTGGGCAATAACACGACATGGATACATATTTGATACGGATGGGTAGCAGGCTAGTGTGGGCAATAACACAACATGGATACATATTTGATACGGATGGGTAGCAGGCTAGTGTGGGCAATAACACAACATGGATACATGTATGATATGGATGGATAGCAGGCTAGTGTGGGCAATAACACAACATGGATACATGTATGATACGGATGGGTAGCTGGCTAGTGTGGGCAATAACACAATATGGATACATGTATGATACGGATTGGTATCAGGCTAGTGTGGGCAATAACACAACATGGATACATGTATGATACGGATTGGTATCAGGCTAGTGTGGGCAATAACACAACATGGATACATTTGTGACACGGATGGGTAGCAGGCTAGTGTGGGCAATAACACAGCATGGATACATTTAGGACACAGACCTCAAAAGCTGTCAAACGACACAGTTGCGAGACATGTACAGAAACATTTCAAGTGGTCTTGAGGAACAAATCATAGAAAATTTTAAAGACAAATTTTTCATTTCAAGTGGACGAAGCCACTGACAGCAATAAAGACTGCTTGTTCATCTCGTACGTTCACTTTGTGAATGGCGAGTCACTGTGAGCATTTGCTGTTTTGCAAATACATAAAAAATAGAGCCACAGCTGATGAGCTGTTTAAGATCATGGACAATTACCTCAAAGAACACGGCCTTAAATGGCATAGCTGTGTGGGCTTTTGCTCTGGTGGCGCACAGACCATGGCAGGGTCAAGAAACGGGCTGCAGGCCCTAATAAAGAGCTTGTGCCAGATGCGCACTGGACGCACTGTGTCATTCACTGGACGCACTGTGTCATTCGCTGGACGCACTGTGTCATTCACTGGACGCACTGTGTCATTCACTGGACGCATTGTGTCATTCACTGGACGCACTGTGTCATTCACAGGGAAGCGCTCGTTTCAAGGCAGCTCAGCCCTGAACTAAACGAGGTTTTGACAGAAGTTGTGAGCTTGGTAAATTTGATCAAAACCCGACCCCTGAAATTGTGACTGTTCTCCGCATTTTGTGAGGAAATGGGAGTTGATGTGTGCTGTTTCAAAGTGAAGCAAGGTGGCTCTCCCTGGGCAAAGTGCTGTTGCGCGTCTTTGAGCTTAGGGAATAGATTTGAGAAGTCGATCGACAACATAAATAACCGTCAATTTAGGCAGGATGAGTTTGTTTCAAATAAGGCAAATGATTCACATCTTTGCGAGGTTACGTTTGACTTATTCACCTACGGTATATTTCTTTTTAAATTAAATCTGGAACCGCGACAAAATTGATTGTGGTACAAAATATCACAAGGTTGTAGAAGACCAAAGTGGATGTTATTAGCACCAATGAACGGGGACATTGTTCACTTTTTACAATACAAAGTGGATCAGCTTTTCATACTGTTCAGTTTTTTCGGTAAAGCATCTGTACGAAAGGTATCAGCACTGTCTGAATTCCCCAAATGCATGTTTCCACGGTTCTGTTGATCTGGTTGGATTTGAACCTTCAGCACCAATAGCTAAAACGCAATCAAATGTGCCAGTGTGACCATTACCATCCCTGTATATATATGCTAACTAGTCGGCCTGTAACTGTTATTGGTATTCTGTGTGACTGTCAACTTCTTTGTAAATGTGTAACATGGTTTAATTCTGCTGTTGGTACGCGCTCAGTCACAGATTGTTCTAAGTATATGTCTGACGTGTGGCAGGATGTCTGTTCACTTGTCAAGTTATCTGCACTCTGAACATCTTAAATCTCGCATGCATGAGCCATTCCGTGGCGTGTTTTATGTACCATTGATCTGGTGGCTCCGTGTGTTAACAGTGTAGCTCGGCTGATTCACATCGTTATCTCACTAGTAGAAACAAAGAGCCTGACTTAAGTAAGCTCCGCTGTGAGATCTGACGGAGAAGTGCTGTATTACTGTCGTCGATGTTAATTGTAGACAAGACTGTGATGTCGCAGTAAATGCAGTACTCTCTATGCTCACACGTCTGCATTAACCAGTGGACATCCAACTAATTCACACAGCGAAGCATCCCTCCATGAGGCCACATCCCTCTGCTTGTTTGACTGCGCTGCCTGGCAACTGCAGGCTAGGACCAAATACACTTACACACTTTAACACACTTAACATATGAACACACAAGTTACTTAGCTAAGATTGGCCTCGGACACTGCATGAGAAGACAGGTCATTTAGATTTCATAGAGGGACATCCCCAATGTTCCCAACAAGCTGTCTGAGTGGAGGCCACGGTCTGTCTGAGTGGAGGACACGGTCTGTCTGAGTGGAGGACACGGTCTGTCTGAGTGGAGGACACGGTCTGTCTGAGTGGAGGACACGGTCTGTCTGAGTGGAGGACACGGTCTGTCTGAGTGGAGGACACGGTCTGTCTGAGTGGAGGACACGGTCTGTCTGAGTGGAGGACACGGTCTGTCTGAGTGGAGGACACGGTCTGTCTGAGTGGAGGACACGGTCTGTCTGAGTGGAGGACACGGTCTGTCTGAGTGGAGGCCACGGTCTGTCTGAGTGGAGGCCATAGTCTGTCTGAGTGGAGGACACAGTATGTCTGAGGCCACAGTCTGTCTGAGTGGAGGCCGCAGTCTGTCTGAGTGGAGGACACAGTCTGTCTGAGTGGAGGCCACAGACTGTCTGAGTGGAGGCCATAGTCTGTCTGAGTGGAGGACACAGTATGTCTGAGGCCACAGTCTGTCTGAGTGGAGGCCACAGTATGTCTGAGTGGAGGACACAGTATGTCTGAGTGGAGTACACAGTCTGTCTGAGTGGAGTACACAGTCTGTCTGAGTGGAGGCCACAGTCTGTCTGAGTGGAGGCCACAGTCTGTCTGAGTGGAGGCCACAGTCTGTCTGAGTGGAGGCCACAGTCTGTCTGAGTGGAGGACACAGTCTGTCTGAGTGGAGTACACAGTCTGTCTGAGTGGAGGCCACAGTCTGTCTGAGTGGAGGCCACAGTCTGGAGTGGAGGCCATAGTCTGTCTGAGTGGAGGACACAGTCTGTCTGAGTGGAGGACACAGTCTGTCTTGAGTGGAGGCCACAGTCTGTCTGAGTGGAGGACACAGCCTGTCTGAGTGGAGGCCACAGCCTGTCTGAGTGGAGGCCACAGCCTGTCTGAGTGGAGGCCACAGCCTGTCTGAGTGGAGGCCACAGCCTGTCTGAGTGGAGGCCACAGCCTGTCTGAGTGGAGGCCACAGCCTGTCTGAGTGGAGGACACAGCCTGTCTGAGTGGAGGACACAGCCTGTCTGAGTGGAGGACACAGTCTGTCTGAGTGGAGGACACAGCCTGTCTGAGTGGAGGCTGCCACAAACTGTCTGTGTGGAGGCCACAGTCTGTCTTGAAAAAATGTGGAGTGTCCTCTCCTGACTCGCTAGCTAGTGTATATAAGCCCAAAAACACAAACACGTGTGCGTGTGTATTGAGTGTTTAGTCACCACACCATCTGGGATGTGAGTGGCAATATTGGGTTGATTAATAAAATCTGTGACAGATAAACACGCACATGTACCAACAATGTACACAGATGTACCAACAATTACACACACACACACATTATGCACTTTCTGTCTCAGGCATCAGCCATGGTATGTGTGTGTGCTAATATACATGCATCAGTATAATAAGAGATCAGAATCTGTATGTGTGTGCTCTAAACTGTGCTCTTTTGTGCGTGTGTGTCTGTGTATGTAGGTTCTAGCGATTAACTGTGTGTATGTGTGTGTTGTCTGGTTCAGGTGCCAACCTGGGTGGTCTGATGGACCTGGAGTCACTGTTTCGCGGCGTGGAGCAGAGCATCAACCAGACCCGAGCTCGGAGACAGCGGAGACAGAGTCCAGAGAAGGGCTACAACATCGAGGTCCTCCTGGGAGTGGATCATTCAGTGGTCGAGTTTCACACCAAGGACAACGTTCAGAAGTACCTGCTTACACTCATGAACATCGTAAGTACAGCACACACACACACACACACATACCTACACACACCTACACATATACAGTTCAGAAGAACCTGCTTACACTCATGAACATCGTAAGTACAACACACACACAGACACACAGACCGGGGCAAAACCTTGAACACTTCCTCATGTTCCTCAAACCATTCCTAAACAATGTGTGCATTGTGGCAGGGCGCATTATCCTGCTAAACCAGGCCACATTCATCAGGGAATACCATCACCAATAGCTGTACCTAGTCTGCCACAAGGTTTAGGTAGGTGGCACATGTCATATTTATGTTGACCTGAATGCCCGGGCCCATGTTTTCCTAGCAGAACATTACCCAGAGCATTGCACTCTCTCCACCGGCTTGTCCTTCCACAGTTCATCCCGGTGCCGTTACTTCCCCAGCTAAAGCAGAAGCAAACGGGAGTCATTGAAACACGCAAACCAGTTCCAATGCTCCATTATAGGTGGTGGACAGGGGTCTTCATGACCGATCTGCATCATTACAGTTGCTGCTGGTGACTTCCACAGTAGACCTTCTGGGGGTTAGCCTTCGTTGCTCTATCACCCCTTCCCTTTTGTATCTGCATCCAACTCGTTGACTACAAGAACTGATCGTTTGCTTAAATCAACACCTCAACCTTTTCCCTTTTTAGGATGTGGGTCCACATAAATTGCTTCACCTGTGAGTTGTCATAATGGTTTGACTGAAATATATTATAAAAAATTAAACTATAAACTATAAATAGTCCTTGTAGGCTACAAAGTTAGTTTACAGTGTATACCTTCTTACAGCCCCTGCTACAACACTGTGTGTTTGGGTGCGGGTGTGTGTGTGTGTGTGTGTGTGTGTGTGTGTGTGTGTGTGTGTGTGTGTGTGTGTGTGTGTGTGTGTGTGTGTGTGTGTGTGTGTGTGTGTGTGTGTGTGTGTGTGTGTGTGTGTGTGTGTGTGTGTGTGTGTGTGTGTGTGTGTGGGTGCTAGGGGTGGGCGATATGGGAAAAATATCATATCACGATTTTTTCAGGAAAAATCACGATTCACGATTTTATCACGATTCTTTTTCATGTTGCTTTTTAAGACTATTTTGCTAATTACTGAGCTGCAATACAAGCAAATTATATCTCCATTTAAAGAATATAGCGTTACAAGGTAACAAAACATAAAAGGGAAAAAAAAATTAAAGTAGCATATTTTAATCACGTGTATATTTAAAGGAAGTGCAATGGTGCAAAGAAGCACCTTCATTCTCATCCGCAGCTTCACCATCCATTCACTGTGTAACCTGCCATCCATCTACAGCATCAGATGATCTACTGTGTTATCATCCTGAATTAAATGAATTGTGAATTATGCAGTAAAACATTTTACTAAAATAGTATGTAGCCTATTTATTGTCTTATGTAGCCATACAATACAAAATTAAAACCATGATTTTAAAATGCACAGGCTATGATATTTAAATTTCTAAAGATCGAATAAATTAAAATCAATCAAACTGTATGTCCTATTTTGATGTAATAAATGCTAAAACATTTTAGATCACAAGCGACGCGCAATCAAATGATTTGCGCATGATTGGCCGTATATATTGCAACACAGACTGTTGAAATAAAAACATTAGGCTACAGTGTATAATTTGATCATTTACATTTGTAAAATGTATTATAGTAATTACAGCCCAGTAACTAAGGCACTATAGACAATGAAACACGTATTTTACAACACAGTTTGTATATTGGTCACGGTCGGGTATATTCTGCTGTTACCCGGTAGATACATTAATCAATTTCGTTTTATATTTTCGTTCTGTTTATTTAGTAAAACATATATTTCTTTATAAACGTAGGCCTACCTCTTTTTTCTAGTTCATTCAAATTCAACCAAGCCAATCAATCTATTATCTATGTATATCTCGCAGCTTTTGTCTGCCTGAGCAGGACACGCATACTAACCGGTTGCACTGCGCACAGTGTTCATTAGTGATGTTATGAGTGCACATGAGACCGCAGCAAATTAATCGGTTACATATATCCAGTTTCATATAGATCGGACCAAAACGCGTCAAGTTTCATGTAGACCAGACCAAAACGCGTCAAGTTTCATGTAGACCAGACCAAAACGCATCCAGTTTTATATAGACCAGACCAAAACGGATCCAGTTTCATATAGACCAGACCAAAACGGTGTCCAATATAGATCGGACCAAAACGAGATCAGACCAAAACGCATCCAGTTTCTGAAAACGGGACAAGGTAAAATGCACGTATATAGGAAAAGTCAAGGAAGAACGAGGCTGTAGCTTTTCAACATTATATATTTATTTTAATTACTAACTGCAACGCCCGCGGGCATGGGCTGTTGGCGCTTCTAGTGTTAACACGCTGACATCTAGCGCACCGCGCATTGCATGTTGATACGTAGCTGAAAAAACGCCATAGATCTGCATCTAATTGAACGTGCACTGGAGCGCGATTCTACGATATTTCCGAAAAAGTGAATCGTGGAGACATTTTAATCGTCCACGATTAAATATCGTCATATCGCACACCCCTAGTGGGTGCTTGTGGTTTTTGTGCAAGTGTGTGTATATCTGTAGTCTTAGTGGGAAAAGCAGCAAATGTATTTCTGAAAGATTCATAGCAAGCAGAAAGAATGGCAGGTGTTTACCTTAGTGTTGTGATAAACAATGCACTCATCTACGTGTTACTTCCTCATTTAGATACTGGTGAGATTATCTCAGAGAGAAATGCATTGCTATAATGTAAGTATCATTCTCCTCTAGAGAGAGAGAGAGTAAGAGAGAGACCGACAGGCAGAGAGAATAAGAGAGTATATTAAACAGCACATTCAGAATATATTACTGAATACCAGATAAACAGTAAATAAAGGAATAAAAAGAAATAAAACAACCTCCCACGCATGCCACTTTCTTCTTGCAAGTTTTCCTTTGCTCTCTTTAGGATCGACTCGTTCTCTCTTTCTGGTGCAAGGAGGAGAAGACAGACCAACACACTTCTGTCTGAAAACTGTACACTTAAAAATAACTTTTTTACCACAAGGTTTCCCAATATTTGTTCATTGTGTTTCTCCAAGAACAATGATTTCTCTATTGAAGAATATGTTTCTCATACTTCATTATCATCTAAAAGCTTAAACTGACAACAGATTTCCGCTCTACATATTTAGAAGACTGGATCATACTATTAATAAGATGAATGACCTTTGCCTTTGATTAGTCAACAACATGTTTCTGTAGAACTAGTGCCTGATCTCTTCCCAGGGGGATGTTTTGCTTCCTAAAGAGCTACTAGGGTCAGTGCAGGGCAGACACAGTGGGAGAGGAATATCCATCCAGGGTTCAAAGAGGGAGCAGAGGTTAGATTTTCCTTTCTTTCTTTTTTTATTCTTTTCTCTGTCCAATGGTGTCGGGGTGAGATTGTGGTCAGAGCTAAGAGATGTGTTAACATACACCATGTTGTCTGTGTGCATGCCGGTATATTCACTGCAGTACGGGAGATGCCTGAGGGTATTGTGGGTATTGTGGGTCCTGTGGGTACTGAGGGAACTGTGGGTACTGAGGGCACTGGATACTGAGGAAATTGAGGGTACTGGGGGAACTGTGGGTACTGAGGGAACTGTGGGTACTGAGGGCACTGGATACTGAGGAAATTGAGGGTACTGGGGGAACTGTGGGTACTGAGGGAACTGTGGGTACTGTGGGTACTGAGGGTACTGTGGGTACTGTGTCAGTGACAGTGATACTATTTGTTTTGTCTTCCTTTTATTCAGTCCAGTCCTTCTACTACTGTTAGGTCAGTGCTGGTTTTCATACGGGTTGTATGATGATTTTTGTCTGTGCATAATACAATAAATATGTTCATGGTAATGTGAAAATGATTGAAAACTACTTCTATGTATACGTAGACTACTTAAACCAAAAGAAAAGCTATAATTATGTTTCTTTTGAATTTCTTTAGCTTTTTCTACAGTATGTCAAGATGCTGAATTTTTTATGTACACTATGTATACTAATTTGATCTGTTTATAGTTTGTCATTCCGACTCAATAGGGACCGCGATTGAAAAGCCATGATGCCAAAACATTTGTAAACCCCGGCCCAAAATATCACATGATATAACTACATTGTGAAGTAGAAAAGGCACACACTTTGCTTCCAGTATTCAAGTCCAGGTATAATATAAAAGTTGTCATTGATCTGAAGAGATCTGAAAAGTTGCAATAAATCTGTCTGTACTGGAGCAGGGGTGTAGGGTAAGAGGAAAGGTTCACAGAGGGTGTAGGGTAAGAGGAAAGGTTCACAGAGGGTGTAGGGTAAGAGGAAAGGTTCACAGAGGGTGTAGGGTAAGAGGAAAGGTTCACAGAGGGTGTAGGGTAAGAGGAAAGGTTCACAGAGGGTGTAGGGTAAGAGGAAAGGTTCACAGAGGGTGTAGGGTAAGAGGAAAGGTTCACAGAGGGTGTAGGGTAAGAGGAAAGGTTCACAGAGGGTGTAGGGTAAGAGGAAAGGTTCACAGAGGGTGTAGGGTAAGAGGAAAGGTTCACAGAGGGTGGAGTAGTAGGGGTCACAGAGGGTGGAGTACTAGCGGTCACATAGAGAGGTAGAGGTCACAGAGGGTGGAGATGTTGGGGTCACAGAGGGTGTAGGTGTAGGGTCATAGAGGGTGAGGTTGTAGGGGTCACAGAGGGTGGGGTTGTAGGGGTCACAGAGAGTGGGGTTGTAGGGGTCACAGAGGGTGGGGTTGTAGGGGTCACAGAGAGTGGGGTTGTAGGGGTCACAGAGGGTGGGGTTGTAGGGGTCACAGAGAGTGGAGGGGTAGGGGTGACGGAGGGTGGAGGGGTAGGGTTAGAGTTACCTCCTACGCCTTTCCCATGTTAATCTGGCTCCTCTGAATAGTGTATTTAAACGCAGCAATTTATACGTTTTAGTGAGTTTGGTTTGTCAATGACCCATACAGGAGAATAGCAGGACAATCAATGAACACTGACACAAATACACAGGCATGTTTGGCAATATGCAGCCCTGTTAGTGGAGAACAGAGAAAAAAAACATAGAAAGAAATGCAACCAGCCATTGATCTCCTTCTTTAAGTGCTCCATGGGAAATGAGGAGGAGTCAATTGGCCAGATCCTGAATCAGATCTTTGTACCTCCCCCTCCACCCACACATACACCGCACCGTCTTCCGCTCCTTACGGGTCCACAGTCGCATGGCGTATTCAACCATAAGTCCTGCGCAGTTAATATCCATGTCTAATCATTGTCTTTGAAGAAATAAGAGGGAGAAGATGGGGGGGAAGCATTGACACCACTCCACGACCAAAAGAGTTGCGTGAACTTCGTCGCCAATCACGGTATGTGAATTTTTGCGAAACGAAACAAAGCTAGAAAATTAATCGTACGCGCCAACTGCCGTAATCCCCCCTGTCAAAACAGTGACCCCCAGAAATGTACGCAATACATCCACGTATGGAGAACATGCACCTAGTTTCAAGCAGAACATTAAGTTCAGCCTTATCCCTCATGACACATCATCCCAACGTAAGCACTGGTAGATTGTGTTGGGAGGACAGCGACTATGCTGTCTAACTCGATGTAGTCCACGGGATATAGAAAGAAAAGTCCAGTTTTTAAAACAAATATATTTCCGCAACATGAAACATGTCTAGAGCACTGACATTGTCTTATCTAAGAACTTGGAAAACCACGTTCTCAATTGTCTATATCTGTCGTTAGGGGAATTGTCTCCGGGAAACATTCCTCGCACAACACGAAACACTAGTATGAAAATGTTAGTTAGTGACCTAATGGGACTCTACAAACAAGTTGTGAGAATGTTTCTTGCCAGCTTCTGGGAATATAAAATGTGAATGTGCTAGGCACGTTTCATAGCTGCGTTACTGGAACATTTATGTGGGCAGTTTTTCCCTCTACATGTTCACATACACAAAACTCTCCATCTTTTACCCTGCCTCTCTCTCTCCATCCCTTGCCATCTCCTCTCTCTTTCGAACCCTCATTTCTTTCTTTTCTCTTAATCTTCTCTCCTGACAGCAGATTGGACAGATAGACATCCTATTATTCCCATATATTTAGCCATTTGATGACGTCCATTGTGTTTTAATCTCCTGCATATGAAGTGTCTGTTTATTGATGTTGTGTCCTGGAGGAGCCTGTTTCCCTGGTTAAGTGATGGGAGACCTTTACTCTGACACATAATTGTGATTAGCGAAATGGCTGGGTGGTGTTTATAACCAACCTAGTGTGTGTGTGTGTGTGTGTGTGTGTGTGTCTCTGTGTGTGTGTGTGTGTGTGTGTGTGTCTCTGTGTGTCTCTGTGTGTGTGTGTGTGTGTGTGTGTGTGTGTGTGTGTGTGTGTGTCGGAAGCTAGCCTAACGATGGTGAGTGTAAATGAATGCACTGTGGCCATGTTAAAGGTCTGAGCAAAGACTTGGTAGTACCAGTCTGTTGGTGCTCTAATGTAGGACCTACTACAATACAGTCTGCTGGTGCTCTAATGTAGGACCTACTACAATACAGTCTGTTAGTGCTCTAATGTAGGACCTACTACAATACAGTCTACTGGTGCTCTAATGTAGGACCTACTACAATACAGTCTGCTGGTGCTCTAATGTAGGACCTACTACAATACAGTCTGTTGGTGCTCTAATGTAGGACCTACTACAATACAGTCTGCTGGTGCTCTAATGTAGGACCTACTACAATACAGTCTGTTGGTGCTCTAATGTAGGACCTACTACAATACAGTCTGTTGGTGCTCTAATGTAGGACCTACTACAATACAGTCTGCTGGTGCTCTAATGTAGGACCTACTACAATACAGTCTGTTGGTGCTCATATTTAGGACCTACTACAATACAGTCTGTTGGTGCTCTAATGTAGGACATGCTACAATATAGTCTTTTGGTGCTCTAATGTAGGACCTACTACAATACAGTCTGCTGGTGCTCTAATGTAGGACCTACTACAATACAGTCTGCTGGTGCTCTAATGTAGGACCTACTACAATACAGTCTGCTGGTGCTCTAATGTAGGACCTACTACAATACAGTCTGTTGGTGCTCTAATGTAGGACCTACTACAATACAGTCTGCTGGTGCTCTAATGTAGGACCTACTGACACACAAGTAAAGAACACAAACATACACATGCTGTTTACACACAGGTAGAGAACACACACACACACACACACACACACATGCTTCTGACACACAGGTAGAGAACACACACATGCAGTACATGCTGTTGACACACATGTAGAGAACACACACACACACACATGCTTCTGACACACAGGCAGAGAACACACACATACAGTACATGCTGTTGACACACATGTAGAGAACACACACACACACACACACATGCTACTGACACACAGGCAGAGAACACACACATACAGTACATGCTGTTGACACACATGTAGAGAACACACACACACACACATGCTTCTTACACACAGGCAGAGAACACACACATACAGTACATGCTGTTGACACACATGTAGAGAACACACACATACAGTACATGCTGTTGACACACATGTAGAGAACACACACATACAGTACATGCTGTTGACACACATGTAGAGAACACACACATACAGTACATGCTGTTGACACACATGTAGAGAACACACACATACAGTACATGCTGTTGACACACATGTAGAGAACACACACATACAGTACATGCTGTTGACACACATGTAGAGAACACACACATTCAGTACATGCTGTTGACACACATGTAGAGAACACACACATACAGTACATGCCCCGATATCCACCCAGAGACACAGAGACAGACACCCTTATGGACACTTTCATTGTTCTCCCAGACATCACCTCCCAAACAGGTTGCCAGGCCGCCCAATAAACAGGCAGACAGACACACAGGCCGATAAACAGGCAGACAGACAGACAGGTCGTCAGGCTGCCCAATAAACAGTCAGACACACAGGCCGATAAACAGGTCGTCAGGCCGCCCAATGAACAGGCAGACAGACAGGTCGATAAACAGACAGACAGACAGTCAGACACACAGGCCGATAAACAGGTCGTCAGGCCGCCCAATGAACAGGCAGACAGACAGGTCGATAAACAGACAGACAGACAGGTCGTCAGGCTGCCCAATAAACAGTCAGACACACAGGCCGATAAACAGGTCGCCAGGCCGCCCAATGAACAGGCAGACAGACAGGTCGATAAACAGGCAGACAGACATAGATTTGGGTGGCTAACAATTGTTAGAAAGCAAGAGTTTTTCTCTGGCGGTTGTCCATAACAGGAAGTTCTCTGGATGTCTTATTGTGGCAAGTACCTGTGGCAGTTTCTTCTCTGGGTCTGGAATTTCCACACAATACAAAGGGGACAACCATTACCCGGAGTTTATGGTTGCCTGGCAACCGTTTCCCTCCCTCAAAAACCCCACCCTATTTCTTTACCTCTCTCCTTTCTATCCATCTTCAGCTCACATTACACAGCCCGATTACAATTACTCTACTTTGTTTTATATCCGAGTCATTTGATTCTGGTGAACATTATGATACAAAAGTGGTTTGGATTGCAGTGTGTGTGCATGAGTGTCTTAGCCTCAGCTCCTGCTGGCTACTCCAATGTGACCATAATGCTACATTTTTTCTCCATTAAACAATGTTCTTCTTCCCCTTTTTATTCAATATGTTAATACGTGTATCTTTTCACTGTACAGGTGAATGAGATTTACCATGACAAGTCTCTGGGAGCCAGGATTAATGTTGTTCTGGTGCGGATTATCATGCTGGGATCAATGAAGGTGAGCCTGTTTGATTGGTCAGTTTGTGTCCTTACTCTGTGGTGTCTACATTGGGCGATGTGTAACAATGTGGTGCCCTACTGTTTCAACATGAAAGAGGGGTTGTGGTCACCAGTACTCCACACACACACACACACACACACACACACACACACACCTCATCCACACTTGCAGAGGCATACAGCCTGGTTTTCCACTGGACTGAGCAAAAGAGGAACTAAAAGCATGTTGATCCCAGGGGAGGGTTTTCAAAGTCGCACGCCTTCACAGTTCAGCACCAGAGCACACAGATACACTGTCATTATGCAAGCAGCTTTTCCCCTGGTGGGCTGGGCTGGAGCAGGGATCCATGGGAAGTCCAGACAAAGATGAACAATCAATGATAGTCTCCTCTCATTCATAAACAGACAGAACAGCTGCTTGACTGTAATTCTATCCATCTGTTAGTGTGTGCACGGGCATGATTTGTTGGTGTGTGAGTGTGTCAGAGTGTGTGTCTGTTCCCAGTTTACTTAGTGTGGACCAATGGTTCTTACTGCAATAGCAAAAACAATGGAAAGCATGTGAAGTGAGGACATGTGGCCAGTTATCAGTTAGAAAAGATGCTTTATCTGACTTGGGGAGATGTTTAAGGTTAGTGTTATAATTAGGCTCTAGGTTAGAATAAGGCTTTTGGTAGAGATTAGGTTCTGGGTTATATTTATGCTTGTGTCAAAATAAAGCTCAGGGTTAGAATTAGGCTTGTGTTAAATAAGGCTCAGGGTTAGAATTAGGCTTGTGTTAAAATAAAGCTCAGGGTTAGAATTAGGCTAGTGTTAAAATAAGGCTCAGGGTTAGAATTAGGCTAGTGTTAAAATAAGGCTAAGTGTTAGAATTAGGCTTGTGTTAAAATAAAGCTCAGGGTTAGAATTAGGCTAGTGTTAAAATAAGGCTCAGGGTTAGAATTAGGCTAGTGTTAAAATAAGGCTCAGGGTTAGAATTAGGCTAGTGTTAAAATAAGGCTAAGTGTTAGAATTAGGCTTGTGTTAAAATAAGGCTCAGTGTTAGAATTAGGCTTGTGTTAAAATAAAGCTCAGGGTTAGAATTAGGCTAGTGTTAAAATAAGGCTCAGGGTTAGAATTAGGCTAGTGTTAAAATAAGGCT